>CAKNYM010052407.1:507158-606397 GCA_932195095.1 Andricus curvator
TTTTCTTTCCTCTTTATGATTTTTGTCTAAAGAAACCATTTTTTTTTGTTCTTAGGAATTGCAATAGGAACATTTTGTGGTGGTTGTCCAAATTTGATAGTTGAATAATTGTTTCATTTTCAGGAATGCTATACATTAACTTGAGTATTGAACGTTAAATATGATTTTGAATTTGATTTTAATCTAATTTAAAATTCTTAAATTTGAATTTTAATGCTCAGGAAAATTGAAAAATTGGTCAGGGAAAAATCAGGGAATTTTGAAAGTGCATTTTTTCGGCCACCCTGTTCAATTTCATGGTCGATGATTTCGACTACTGGCATCTAGGACTCCTTGTATAAGTGTGGCACGAGGAGTTCTTAGGGCGCGTTAATTGCAGACTATTTGATTAATGAGAGAATAAGCGGGGGGATCACGAGGCCTTTAAGTCGAAAATGTTTCGCCTTCTAGAATGGAAATGGTAATTAACGCGAGTCACGCTTGTGGAGCTCTTTAGCGGATTGAGCCGTGAATGGCTTGGATGTTGGAAAAGATTAAGTATTTCTATTCCTTATATATTGCTGCTGACCGTCTACTGAACTTTTCATTTCCCTTAACCTAGCCTTTCTGACCTTTAATATGACACTAATTATACTCTAAGATTTAGTGGCCTAATCCACCTTACCTAAAGTGCACAACACCAAGTAGTGTTAATAATACTGTCCCACAGTTTTTGATACCTCTGAATTATTTCTGCAATTAAAGGTGTATTAAATAAATTGAAAAATGAAGACTTTCAGATTATTTTTTTTGTTTTGGCGTGGAAAAATCCGACGCTGGTCATGATCCTAGATGACCTAGATGGTCTCAAAAAACATAAAAAACTGAATAACATTTTATTTACTTTAGAGTCAGAAATAAAACTACGTTACAATACATGCAATTTCAATTTTTAATTTTAATTGGCTTTCAGTATTCTATACGTTTTCTTTAAATATAAGATTTTATCCCAGCAGGAATTAGAAGCAAAGAAAAAAATTAATAAGTTGATTTGGGATTTTATATCACAATAAGATGTTCTTAATTTTAAAAAATCTGGAATTCTGAGCCTTACTGATGTCTTTCATTTTCGACACTGATCCATTTTGAAGATGTTTAGAATTGAAAATTCGTCAACTTGTTTAATTTTGAATGTTTTTCAGTTTAAAATCATAATATTTTGAATACCTTCTTGAAATATGTCTATCTTGAAGATTTTCTGTTAAAGATCTATCAGATCTTAATGCGTACAATTTTAAATGATGTTATTTTTAATCTTTTTTTAAATAGTTTAATTTTGGGGATTTAAAATTGAAAATACTTAAATTTTAAAGGGATACAAATCAGAAATATTAAATTCTTATGATTTAGAAGATCAAAAGTCAAATTTTCAATTCTAAATCTTCCAAATTGAAGAAATTTAAAATGGAAATCACATGAAAATTAGATTTACAATGCAAAATTCTACAATTTTGAATAATTACAATTAAAAATTCTTGAATTTTGACATATGGAATTGCAAATTGTTCAGTTTTGAAAATGTAGAGCAAATTATTCAATTTTGAAGATTTATATTTTAAATTTATATAATTTGGAACATTTTTTTGGAATACTTCAAGTTTGACGATTTACAAAAAAAAAATTATCTAATTTTAACGATTTTGAAAAGGGGATGGACTAGTCGTCCCGAAAATTCGGGATAACTAGCCAAGCTGATGAAAAATATCAGACTACTCATTCCGAATTTCGGGACGACGAGACACTTCGTAAATAAAATTCTTAAATTCTGATGATTTTGAAGATCGAAAGTCAAGTTTTCAATTCTAAATCTTCCAAGTTTAAGAAATTTCGAATGTAAAGCATCAAAATTACAGAATTTTTAATTGTAAATCTTAAAAATTCCAAAATTTTAAATTGTAAATTGTCAAGATTGAAAATTTCAATTTTAAAGATGTGCAAATAAAACTTTGTTTTGGATGATTTTGAAGATTAAAATTCAAGGTTTCAGTTCTAAATCTTCCAAATTGAAGAATTTTCGAATTATTCTTGCCATTATATTATTCGAGTTAATAAAATAAAATAAAATTTTTTATCGCATATCATCATATCCTTTCACCCTGTTAAGTATTTACAATTGAAAGTCCTACAAACTTTGAAAAGTTACAAATAAAAATTCTTGAAATTATAATAATAAGAATAATAATAACATAATCTTCAGAAGCCTCGGTGGCTCAGGTGGTTAGGCGAGGTTATGGTGGTTCGGATCCCACCTTAATAATCCCACCTTAAGCATGCACGTGACTGCAACCCAGTTCCTAGATGATGGGGTAAAAATAAGGCTTTGTCCAATATGTCCAATTAGACATAGGTACTGCTCCTATCAGATCACTGATTGCATTAAAAAAATGCGTCCGTGACTGATAATATATAGCTGGACAACCCTGTGCAGACTATTCAAAAATCCAACTCTAACAAAAATGCCTTCGACATAATGGGCTGTAACCATCGTAAGCCTGGCAGAAAAACGAGCTTCATTTTTTAATCTTCGATTGAAAATATAGTAATTACAAATTATTCAATTTTGTTCAATTTTGAATACTTGTAATTGTATACTGTATAATTGAATACTGTAAATAATCTTCAATTAAACCCCAAAATATACATAAAATAATTTACTCTAATTTTAACTTGTTAACACGTATAGTGCCTTAGGAATTCATTTCATTAAATGGATTATTTTACCAGAATTAGTATTTTTAATTAATGATTATCTGCTGTATTTTCATTATCTACTATTAGTCCAAGCATTGACCGCTAAAATTCCAGCCTATCGAAACTAAGGATGAAACCAACTCGGAATAGTAGAATAGAATGAGCTGAAGCAGGATCAGTATTGTTGCCTAACCTCATCCTGTCCAGATGCCCAGAAAAAGGTCACTTCCGGTACGATTTTTGGGTTGATTTCCAGCCCATCGAGAATAAGGATGAGCAAAAGCTCAAAATGTGGTACTGAATGAGCTTTATCAAAAGCACTGTGGTTGCCACCCAAAACCTGTTCGAAACCCTTGGATTTACCCTTTCGAAAGTCCGTACTTTGGGTCGGTTTCCAGCCCATCGAGAATAAGGATGAAACTAACACCAAAATAATGCTTGAGTAGCCCCCTAAATAATTCACCAGAGTTGCCACCCTTTATCCTGTCCAAAATACCGGGCAACCCTCTTTGAAAATCGGAAAAGGGCCTCTGGGGGTAAGCATGTAACAGTTGTCCCTGCACGTATCACGCACAAATTGATGGCATAGCTATACCCATGAGGCATGAAATCCCTCCAAGACTTGACCTTTAAATCGCATTTTTGAATAATTATGCTGGAGAAAAAATGTTGAAATTTTCAGCAAAAAAAGGTCAGGTCACGTTTGAGAGATACATTCCAAATTCTATTTATAAAAAAATCCTAGGGGTGTCTTCTCGAGCATATATTTTTACAAAATTTGTTGTAGTGGTATTTTTTCGTAAATAATTTTTTGATAATTAAAAATAAATGTTGGCTGATTTTTTGGTCAGAACATTCTAGAGAATTCTTCCTTCCCTCACCTATCCTATTACCAAACTACCCTCGCCTTTGCTCGGGACGTGACAAGCATTATGTAGTTTTATCTTCACTGAAAGGCATGACTAAAGAATGGTAGAATCTAATGTCCACAGTAAATGACGATATTGAATCTTTCAAGAAAATATTTATTTATTATAAAAAATTTGGAATGAAAATATTCAACATCAAACAAGGGTTCTATAATATTGTCAAATCAGAAAAGTTATTTTTGTGGTAAAAGAGCTAAACCGATTTTAATGAAAAAATATATGCTGCCAAACGTAGTGGCACACTTTAGCAGAAGAGTAAGAACAATGTTCTGACCAAAAAATTAGGCAAATTTTTTTTTTAATTTTCAAACAAATATTTACAAAAAAATATCACTACAAAATTTTAACGTTATTTCCCCCATAATTTTTTCTCTGATTTTTTTCATTTTTTCCTTGAAAATTTCCCCCATAGACTACGCTACATATATTTTTTTCAATTAAATGGGCCTAGCCGTTTTTTAATAAAACCACGTTTTTTATTTTTCATTTACCCTCCATAGCTTCTACAAAAATGCGATTTACAGGTCAAGTCTTGGAGGGATTTCATGTATCATGGGTATATAGCTATGCCATCAATTTGTGCCTGATACATGCAGGGGAAACTGCTACATGCTTACCCCCAGAGGCCCTTTTCTGATTTTCAAAGGGGGTTGCCCGGTTTTTCGGACAGGATAAAGGGTGGCAATCCTGGTGAATTAGTTAGGGGGAGACTCAAGCTCTATTTTGGCGTTGGTTTCATCCTTATTCTCGGTGGGCTGGAAACCGACCCAAAACTCGTACCGGAAGTGACCTTTTTCTGGGCATCTGGACAGGATAAGGTCAGGCAACCATACCGATCCTGCTTCAGCTCACTCTATTCTATTATTCTGAGTTGGTTTCATCCTTAGTCTCGATGGGCTGGAATTTCAGCGGTCAACGCTTGGACTATATAGGGCGGTCTCCCCGAGCTCAATTTTCAAGATTTAAAATGGAAATTTATTCAATTTGACATCTTTGTAATTGAAAATTCTTCAATTGTAAACAGTAAAAATGACAGCTTTGATTTATTTTTTTTTAATTCTTATAATTTTGTCAATTTGTAACTTATGTTTCCTTATAATAAAGAGGAACTTTGCAGGAACTTCAAGTATTAGTTAATTTTTAAGGAACTTTTTCAACGCCACATCTAATTTGAAATGATTCTAAATTCAGATGAAAATTATTGTTATGTCGATCTAACATGATGAGAATTTGATATTTAAATTTAAATTACAATTTTTATATACAATTTTTATTTTGAACAATTATCACTTTTGATAAACAGAACTTTGAGAAAATCTTATATTCAAACGTGTATATATTGCGATAAAGTAATGAGCCAGTTATGCGTAAAACTATTTTGATCATGATTATGTTAATGAATTTGATGATTACTTTTTTGGATTTGATAATTATTTGTACAGGTTTCTGGGAACAATTTTGAGAAATTCAAAGCCTTTCATAAATAAAAACCCAACTATTTACACAAAATTTTTGTGTTAAGTCACAACGCCGTAAACTACGTCTGAATCCACGTCGGAAGCTACGCCGTATCACAGAAAAAACTAAGAGTACGACATTTTGTAGATAATCAGCCAAGCAGGGTAAACGCGAGGTGGGTACACCAAACTGATGTAAATTTTCCGTGATTAATCGCAGGAAAGTTTACCTCAGTTGGGAGTAATCGGCTGACTATTACCCTGCTTGAACGATTAACTGTAACGTTTCGTACCCCCAGTTTTTTCTGTAATACTATCCCAATTTCCGGCGTAGTTTACGACGTCGGATCCTGCGTCGTTTCCGACGACATTTCTGACGTTTCTTACGTAGTTTACGACGTCGTTTAAGATGTCGGGATTTTCAATAGAGTGCATATAAAGTGAATGAATGAATTCGAAGATTATTACTATTAATTTATTTTTGATACGAAATTGCTTTGCAATTGATCGTGAAGGCGGAGTGAATGATAAGTGTAAGAGAAATTCTGATGGGGTTCGAACATGGCAAGTGCATAAAATGATTAAAATGTGCGTAGATGTGGTCGAATTTCTCCTCTTTCTCTACTCTCACTCTCATTCTCTTTTCCGTTGTTTCTTACCTAGACCACAGCACGGCACCGTTCTGAATACGTGATTAATAAATGCCCGGTGAATGGCCAACTCGTAAATAGTAATGGGCATCTGTTAGCGTGAGGGCGTGAGACTCGCCACAGGGGATTGTTCAGTCGACTTCGCGCACCGACTGACTCATCTTATTGGGATTGACTTCTCAAAATTACTGAAACATTAATGTCAAATTCTCATTATCTTCATTGGAGAAAGGTGATCTACTTTAATTAACCTGTACATATATCTTCAAAGCAAGTGGGTGTTAAGAAAATTGTTGTAGAATCTCTGTAAGTTATCTTAGCATCCACTGTTGTTGATCTTGTTTTATCGATTCTAGTTCAATTATTCTGGTGTCAAACAATTATATACACACTCAACTCCCGATATAAGACTGCTGCCGGGCATGGCTTGCCTTGGCCTTGATTCTAGATCGGGGGAATCTAAACGTAAACAGGCAGGGCCGAATGAATCAGTTCTCTTGGATTTGAACGCATGACGCAACCTGGTGCAACTAACGCGCTGAGAGTGCGGCCCTTAGACTGTTTGTCACGCTTGACTGAGCACATCCTCTCTTTCGGCCACCGCGGCCCGTCTCATCCGGAAACTGCGTAGGCCATCGGTTCTAGGAATATCGTAAACCGGGGGGTCCTTATATCTGAATTTAAGTGTAACAATATTCAAATTCATTCATTCACTTTGTCCACATTGAAGTTCCTAGTTTTCTGCACACTTATCGTGCGCGTTTGTCTTAAGATGTATTTTTTCTCTACCACCAGTTTGGCATTAGAGGTATGCAGTGGTTTGTTCGAATCTGCAATAGAAATTTAGACATGTTTGGAACATTCGATTTTTCGAAATAGAAAAATATCAAACTGCACATTAAACCGGCTTGATTTCCTTAGATTATTACAACTTTAAAAATTAAAATTACTCAAAATTGGATGTATTCGAATATTTTAATAGGTCCAACTTACAAAAATGAATTTTCAACCAAATGGTCGAACTTTAAAACAGAAAAGATTGAACTTCAACCAAGAACAGTTGCATTTTCAACCATATAGTTGCATTCTTAATCCAAAACGACAAAGTTTCTAACCAAAAAGATGAAACTTCAACAAAACGGTTAAAATTGCAACAAAATAGTTGAATTTTTTACAAAGTGATTAATTTTTCAACAAAATAGTTGATTTTTCAACTAAAATAATGAATCTTTAATAAAAAAAGAATGATTTTTTAACAAAGTAGTCCAAATTTTAACCAAGAAGTTGAATTTTCAATAAAAAAAAAATTTAGTCTCGATGAAAAATATAATAGTTCATATTTCAACTCAGAAAAGAGTTTACTTTTAAATCGAGAACAGTCTGTTTCAACCAAAGAGATGAATTCTTTAAAAAATATATAATAGCTGATATTTCAACCAAAAAAGATTTTGAATTAAATTAAAAAAGTTGAATTCAACCGGAAATGACGAATTTTAAACAAAATAGTTGAATCCTCAACCAAAAAAGATTAATTATATTCTATTATATCTTAAACAAATAGTTGCATTTTTAACCAAAGAAGATGGCATTTCTACGAAAAGAGATGATTTCTCAAAGCAGTAAGACAAATTTCCATCAAGAGTTGAATTTTCTACCAGAAAAAATTTTTTACTCAAGAGAGAAAAAAAATTCAATAGAATTGTTAAATTTTCAAACCAAAAAGACTAATTTTCAAAAAAGAAGTTAATTTTAAACCTAGTAGTTGAATTTTAAACTAAAAACGAACAATTTCCAGAAAAAAATGAAATAGTTAAATTTGCAGTTAAAAAATTTGATTTCCAACAAAAAACGAATTTTCAATAAAATAGTTCAAGTATCGTCCAAGTTGATGCATCTTCAACTAATAAAATGAATTTTTAACAAAGTAGTCAATTTTCAACCAAGTGATTGAATTTTAAATAAAGAAGAAGAATTTTCTACCAAAAAAGACGAATTTACAACAAATTACATAAGTGTTCAACCAAATTGTTGAAGTTTGAACTAAAAACGATTAATTTTCAAACAAATATAGAATAGTAATAATAATAATAATAATAATAGAAATAACTAATCCTGAACTGAAACTATCGTAGTACATTTTTCAATTAAAAATAATTAACTTTCAGAGAAAAACAGTTGGAAAACCGAAAAACGAGGAATTCTTTAAAAAAGGGGTAAAGAGGGAAATAGGGGTAAGAGTGTCAAGTCTGTATTTAGATGCTTTACTTGTAAAATAAAATCACTAAATTTCATTTTTTCAAGCATTTCCAAAAACTGATATTCACATTTATATTTTCCATGTATGATGTCTAATTCTGCGTTAGGGGGGGGGCGCCCCCCCTATCCTTGACAGTGTGACAGTATTTCGAATTGTTATGTATAAAAATAGGAAGTAGGTAAACTATTTTTAAAAAAATGACGTCAAACACTGTTACATGAAAGTGCCGTTGAAAATTTCACCTCGATTAACCCCGAATCTTTCACCTTTCCTCTAGGACGTCGACTTTGCTACCCACTTTCAGAGATTAGTGCCTCTGCGTTCCAGGTGTGTTCTTTCCGATAAACTTTATTTTGCCCTTTGATCCTAAGCTTGCGCGCGACGCTAAAACGACATTACAGCCACGCCTCGGGGTTATCCGGCTTGTCCGATAGGATGAGAGGTGGTATGTGGGTCAAGCAATTTTCCCTAGTGACATAATAAAACTGGTTACTCTCACCTGTAAAAACATTATCCCAGTAACTTTATCCTTTCAATTCCTTTTTCCAAGAATCGAGCAAAGTGCTGCCTGAAGAGAGACAACAATTTTTATTTCGTACATTTGCGGGGTCCTGGTCCATCCCCTTGGGTTTTGAAGGCTGAAAAAAGCATATTATCTCTAATTTTTTCTTAATATAATGAAAGATTTTCTTTATTAAAACTGTTAAGTATATAAAATAATTGTGTAGAAATTGTTGATGTAAGTTGTTGGCTTTAGATTATTATGGATATAAAATAATTACATTGAAATAATATTTTCCGAAATTTTCCTCAAAAACATCTTTATATAGAGATAGCATTCTTCACAGGCCAACATACTCTAAAAACAGGGAAAATAAGGAGATTTTCACAAAAATAGGAGAATAACTTCTTTTAAATAGAATTATTGTTTATACTATATTAAATTCAATTTCACACGCCTCAAGTTAAATTCTCAATCAAAAAGATGAATTTTCAACTAAAAATATCACTTTTCTACAAAAAAGATAATTTTTCAACTAAAAATATCGCTTTTCTACCAAAAGGATGATTTTTCAACGGAAATGATGAATCTTCAACCGAAAAGGAAACAAAGTAGTTCAACTTTTAGTCAAGTAGTGGAATTACTCAACCGAAAAAGATGAATTCTGATCAAAAAATGTAACATTTGATCTTTAACTAAAAAGGATTTTAATTTTGAATACAAACAGTGTTCAACAGAATAGTTGATTTTTCAACAAATTGTTGAATTTTTCAGCCAAAAAGATGAATTTCTTAAAAACATTTATATTTTTAACCCTAAAATATGAATTATCAACAAAAAAGTTAATTTTCAAATAAATAGTTGAATTTTCCACTAAAATAGTTGAATTTTCAACCCAAAAAGACGAATTTTGAACAAAACAAGAACATTTTCAACCAAAGAGATCAATTTTCAACTAAAATAATGAATCTTCAACCAAAAAAGTGAATTTTTAAGCGACAAAGACGAATTTTTTACAAAACACTTGAATTTCAACCAAAAACTATTAATTTATGACAAAATTGTTGATTATTCAAGACAATAATTTAATTTTCAACCAATTAATAAAATGTTCAGCCATGACAGACAAGAGAGAACAGAAATTTGAACCAAATTGTTCATTTTTCAATTCTAAAATATAAATTTTCAACAAAAAAGTTAATTTTCAACCAAATAGTTGAATTTCCAACAAAACCATTAAATTTTTATCCAAAAAGTTTGACTTTTTAACAAAATTGTTGAATTTCCAACAAAGTAATTACGCTTTCAACAAACTAATTAAATTTTCAACCAAATAATATAATTGTTAACCAAAAAAGATGAATTCTCAACAAAAGATATAATAGTACACTTATAAACCAAACAGAATGAACTTTCAACCATAAATAGTTGGATTGTCTTATTGGGTTCTATTAAATCAGTTCACATTTAAGTGGAAAAAATTGATGAGAATGAGGAATATAAATCTATCTACTGATAACAATAAATTTATTTAAGTCAATTATGAACATTTTACGTTTCGTTCAATATTCACGAGAATTTGGGAATTTTCAATTTAGTTTAAGTGCGTTCTATTTAACGGCCTGGCCTTAGTTTACTTTTCTATTTAAACCTGCCCTATTTGCAGAATTTCTGAAATTCTTTTTAAAATATGCGTATATTTTTTAGTACGTGTATTCACTTAATACTATCCAGGTTGGAATGTTTATAATTTGAAATAAAATGAACATTCAATTTTAGGTAGTTTGAAATTAAAGTATTTTAGAATTTAATTTTAGAATTCTGCTTAAAAAATACGTCTGACCATTACACATCTTTCTACTTAAAACTATTCTACGTGAATTTCTGAAATTCGTTTACAACACTGCATATATTTGAGTAAATGTATTCATTTGAAATTCATCAGGTTGCAATGTTTGTATTTTGAATTAAAATTAGGAAATGTTCAATTTTAGGGAAAATGCATTCTGCTTACAAATGTCTGATCTTCACGTATTTTTCTACTTAAAAGTAAACTACTTGCAGAATTGCTGAAATTTTTTTACAACACTGCATATATATACGTATGTATCTATATATATTTAAGTTGGGATGTGCATTTAAAACACTTGAGGTTGAAATATTTATATTTTGAATTAAAGTTAGTGAATATTAAATTTTAGTTTGAATCCGTCTGCCTACATTTGTCTGACCTTGTCGCCTTTTTCTACTCAAACATACTCCACTTGCAGAACTGTGCTACGTTTAAAGTATCATCAACTTTTAAACCGAAATCGAAAAAAGAATTTTTAATACACTATATGTACAGAACCATCTTTCATGTTTTGATTCGGAATCCTATTGTTAAATTGGTACTTATCGTAACAGGTTGTACATATTTCCAAGCAGAGAATAATTAGCAGGTGCAGTTAAATAAGCTTTCACATTTCCTCCAAGTTTGAAAATGCAAAACGATAAACGAAAAAAGAAGCTCCACTTCCCACAGAGCACAGACATATGAGCATCTTCTATTTGCTTATAAACTTTCATAATTTCTATTTCTAACACTGGAGTGGAGTTGCTGCACCGAAAAAGTGAATGATAGTAGAGCTGGCGTAAGAAGGATGACCTGCTTCACCCTGAGCTAATAAGATCAGCTTTCTGCTCGCGATCACTCGCGATCTCTCACATACTCCTACCCATCGGCGTATATAATCATAAGTTTTGTTCATATGGGTATACCTGCCTTCGCGCAGTACCCATGTGATTATGGTTATCACGCAGCAATTGGATGAAGTGCATTAGCAACGCACGAGCTGAGGTACGTTGAACGTTCCTCTCGTTCTGGATCACCTCGACCCTGGATAGGATGTTCAATGTTCAATGTTCATATGCATATAGAGATGCGTGTATGTATCGGTCGGCTTTTCACCCGCGGCAGGATTGCCAGAGGATCCAGGAAAGATCGGTACATGGTAATTAATGACGTTTCTGCCGGTTGCTAACGGTGAAAGGGAAAAGGATGGATTTCTTTAGGGCCTCGTTAAACATTCTCTAGAGGCGAAAAATGTACTTCGTCCGTTAGAATAATTAGTGTAAATGGCTATTATGACTGCATGATGTGTAAAAGGGTTTCCAGAAGGATTTTCATTTACTGTATTACACCCTCAGAGTTTATGTTATTCAAAGTGGACTTTAATAGCGTGTAAAGTGAGATTTCACTGATTCACTTAAGTAACTAGAAATTTTTCACTGAATTCAATCAGTAAGGATTTTAACTGATATGATTCAAAAGATGGTTCCTTTTCATTGTTGGTGTTTGCATTTAAATAATTAATTGGGGTTCGACCTAATTTTTGTTCAGATGGGATAACTTCAAATTGCTCTTATTTTTCGATTGAATAACACACAATAAGGTTTTTAAAAGTTGTTCCTCTCTAATTCTTTTTAAGATTGAAAATTGGTCAATCTCAAACACAGTGTCTGCATGTACCAAAAAATCCGGCTATTCGTGCCAATCTAACGAAGAAGTTCGAAAAGTTCAAAATAGTTCAAAATAGTGGCATCGCTCAAAAAAGTGTCAAATAGTGTAAAGAGTCCGAATCTTGCAAATAGGAAATTAAAATTTCCATATGAAGACTGAAACCAGGATCAGGAAGGAACTGGTCAGAATCAATCTTTATTTTCAATAGTCTCTCAAGAGAACACTTTTTGAAAACCTTTTTTAGTTTATTCTCTCAATTATCTCATATTTTCGTTTTCGATAATTAAGCAACAAGAAAATGAAAACGTGATCTTTATATAATTTGTGAGCATTTCATGTGTCAACATTCCTACAAATAGGTACTACTGAGAATCACTCCAAGCTACCCAGGAATAACTGGGGCATAATTTAGCTGACCACATTAGAAGTCTGAGTATATATTATAGTGAAAAGGAAAACAGAAATAGAATCTTCTGCTGCTAAGAGAGATTTATAGATGGCAAGTGTTTTATCGTTAACGGAATTATCTCGAGAGATGTTTAGCATTCCAAAATGAGACCAGTTTCAACCTGATACCTTGATATGAATTTAAATAATAAGAAGCAATGTGTCAGGATTATTGACGCGCTCTTCCACATCACGTTCTTATCAAAGTCTTAACGCCACTCCATTCTCTTATACTCGTTATTTACGTTTCGAATGCATAATGCATTCCTTGCTTTGAATCGTGAGAGCCTCACACCAGTCTAAACAAAGTTTATATCTGCAGAACTTTATTGATGAGCTTCTTAATGAGCTCACCAATAAAAATGATAAGAAAACCATCGATTGTTCGCAAAAAAAACAGAAGTGAATTTTTGCTGCTGTTAATTTTCAAGTAGATAAAATTGAATTTTTTCGCATCGAAACAAAACAATAATCAGTAGAGTTGACAATGTAACCATTTCTCATATGGTGGGGAAATCTTAACACGCGAAGGTAGTTTTTTTTGCAGGTAAATATTACTCTGAAATCGCTGTAAAAATTAAATTTTGTTCTTTTCTGTATTTCCATCTTATAAAGAAATTTCTCACAAAAAACAATAAGTATAAGTTAACGATTACAAAAAATAGGACTTAAAATTTTGATAGACTTAGGGAAGCTCAATAAAGCGTGAGCGGAACTCACTTGGCGATATAATAATAATGCCGCCAGCATAAAATCAGACATGGACGTAACTCGTGAGAAAGATAGACGATTGGTAGATAGAAACGTCAATGCGTGGCCGTTTAACCATTCTAGGGGATTTATCACAATTGTAAATGTACGTAATACACATAGCTTTGTATGCTTAGTATATAGGTTGCAGAATGCCGTTATAATCCAGGATTTCTGATTATATACTTAGGTCTTCGTCTTCGTTGAGACTTTACGAGAATAGATTTTTTTATAAAATGAAAAACCACAAAGGAATAAATCCTAAATAGGAGGTTACACCTCTATCTATTCCTCCCATTTAACTGTAATCAAACAACTCGATAAATTTGCATTTTCATTCGATGATTACACAGACGTTCTTCACGGTTATTGAGGAAGTACAAGAAAAATCTATTTACTGATATTTATATGGTGTGTAGGTGCTAACAGGAACGTCCATTGGGATAATATCCAGCACTTTATACATAGGTTATTCTCAAAGAAATATTTTATTGGAATTTCTGTGAAATTCAATTTGATCTGTATGATTATTGATATTCAGTGAATGTTTACTGGTTTTATGTAAAATTGAAAGTGGGTATCGAATGAAATTGAAATTATAATTATTGTTTATAAAAGACAGTGATTGGAAGTAGGGGAGAGTGGGGTATGGTGGCGCGCTTTGACTTAAATTCCCTATAAATTAATTATGATTGAAATTTTATTTTGATGTGTGTATTTTTTACGGCGATGCTCATATTTATCAAAGAACTTATGTTATTATGCAAAATCGCCTTTTAACTGTGTCATTATTTGAAACTTAATTAATTCATGGGTGTTGCATTTCAACTGGCGTGCAAGATTTTTCACATTCCAAGGGGTTTTAAATGATTGCAGGTATTTGAAAGAATTTAATAGGGGAAAGCTTTTGGAGTATTTAAAAAGATTCTAACGGATTTCAGAGAATTTCAAAGTTTTCAAGGGATTTCAAGAGATTTCAAGAAGTTTAATCTGATTTCGTAGGATTTCAAAGTTTTCAAAAATTTTCAAGAAATTTTAACAGATATTACAAATTTTAAGGGATTTCAAAGGATTCGAAAGATTTTAGGGTTTTTTTGCAAGATTTAACAAATTGCATGGGGTTTTAAAAGGGTATCAAAGATTTAATGGGATTTTACGATGTCAGCGGATTTCAAAGATTAAGGATCTTTAAAAATTTCAAAGGATTAAACAAAATATAGTAGTTTATTTTAAAATTCTTCGATTAATATCATGAGATTTCAATAAATTTAGTAGGATTATAGAAAGTTTGAAGAGATTAAAAAATTTCTAAGGAATTTCAAATGATTTGCGCAAGATTTCAGAAGATTTAAAAGATTTTCGAGAAATTTGACAATATTTGAGGAATCCATAGAATTTCAAAAGAAATGAAAAGATTCCATAAAATTGTAAGGAATTTATGTAGATTTTGTGGGATTTCAGAGGATTTTAAAGATTTCATCATTTTTTTCAGGAATTTCTAAAGATATTACAAATTTTAAAAGAAGAGGATTTTAAAAGAAATGACAAGATTATATAGCATTCCGACGGATTTTAAGTGATCTTGAAGATTTCAACGGATTTAAAAAGGATTGACGAGTTTGTCATGATTTTTTAGAGGATTTAAAGAGATTTCAGAGGATCTCAAGGATTTCGACGGATCTCAAGGCTTTTAGGGTATTTTAAAATATTCGAAACGATTTCACAACCCTATAAACTAATTCAGCGGTTCAAAAACTTTTTTTGCACTTTTGGTGGAGCGACAGACCCACCACGAGAAAGCAGAGCCGGCTGAAAAAATTAAAATTCAGCTAATTAAAATTTAATCGAACCGTGACTTCATAATTTCATTTTTTGTAAACGGTCTTAATCTCATAACAATGAAAGGATCATCCCTTTTAGGTAAACGAAAGTAGTCTTCTTCTGGCATCGAAGCGTCTGCCACGGCTGCCGCGGCTAGGGTGGTTATCCCCTGCCGCGAACAGGCAACCCTGCCGCCGGCAGTAGTTTGAATTTTATCGTTGGAATATTCTCATGTATTCAAACATCACATTTTCCCATTAGAAGACTGACAATGCCTCAGCATTGTCGATTCCAAAGATATATATCCAGTGGAATCGAACAGCTGGGTGAATCACGTGCGAGCGACTCGACTCGCGTGGCTACATTGGGTTGCACTCAGGTGGCAACGTGTGGGTTTTGTTTGATCGCCTTTGCTTTTGAAAGCAATACCAAAGGCCGAGAGCGGTGGTAGTTGGTAAAAGGACAAAGCCACGTGCCGTTGCGGCTGCAGGGATCTCATCGCTCTGAGTAGGAAATTTATGCCGCGACGCCTTTGGAAGCCCTCGGAGGCCCTTATCCAACGCAACAACGCCTTTAATGATAATTCATACCCGCACTATATTATTCGAGCAATTACGACGGTAATGCGATAATGTCTCGTGCTATAATCGCCCTAGCCATTTCAGTCACATGCTCCCGCTCACAGCGCGGTCCAGCCAATTATAAATTCCTCCATCACATCACTAAATTGCTTCTGCACTTTCAGGCAAATCAAAGTTTTATTCTATTAATTAAAGGTAACATCCATTGTATAACATTCACTCAAAAAATAATTATACAGTTATGAGTCTCTTTTTCATCTGGGGGCGATTATGTAACTTTTTCACTTTCACTTCCATTTTCAGTTTTTCGAAATTCAAGTTGGTTGTCTTTTTTGAAAAATATTTTAGTTGTCACAACAGTTTAAAACACCAACGAGAATTTCGAAAAAGTGGAAATGAAAAAGTTACATAATCCCCCCCCCCCCCTGGATTCATGCTTTAATATTTTATGAAGATTGAAGCTTAAAAAAGATACAATAGATAGGATACTTTCAAAAAATAGTTGATAATATATATGAGCCGGAAAGGAATACCATTAAGATTTTTTTTAATTGAGACATACATGTTTACTTCAATTTAACGAAAGATATCTCTGTTTTATTTAAATATTGCTTCAAGAATTTCTTTAAATTAGCAATTTTTACAAACGTCTGATTTTTTGGATTACAATAGACTATCACAAAGCACCCGGTGCTCGGGACCGAGGTTCTCACTCAGCGCCCGCATGTTTAAGCCACGCCCCTAGGGCTTGGCGGAAAATATTTCTGAGACTCATTGGCGGATTATTTGAATATCGTCTCGCGCACGCGCATCTAATGCCACGCTCAAGGCATTCACGGAATTTAGAGATAATGGAAGGGAGAGGTACTTGGCGAGAGAAGATGCTTTGTGGAAGAGGCGTTTTGTGAAAGTCTACTGTATTACTTTTGCTACTTGTAAAATGTAATAATCTAAAAAGATTGGTTTAGATTCATCCGCAAATCTTGCTTAAATCGAGACAAACTTTTACTGAATTGAATGCCAACAATTTGAAGCTGTAACAATGTGAAGCATTCATTTTTACTGTATATAATGTTTATAAACCAAATTATCTAACGTAATTTGTTTATCTTTTTTCCAGGCTATTCGGATTCCTCAGGAAGACCAGTCTTGGAATTCGACAGCAACGTAAAAAATATGGAGATTCTCACCGCACGAGAAATGGCGTCCCTTCTTCTCTACCTCACTCGTTTACCAAGGTAAGCTTCATAAGCTCATAAGACTTAACGAATACACATAACAGTGTGTTTTGAACTTCTCCTAGTGGCCATGGTGGTTCATGCGAAACAAAAAGAAATAAAATTAAAACAAAACAAAAACGACACAACAGAATGAAAGAAGCGTCCAGGAAAAATAAAAACTGTATTACATACGGTCGATCATTTTCAGACCTCTCGAAAGTCCTAGGTGGGTCGTAAACTATGGTGTGTATGGTGTGCCCGCATCGACAGAACGTTACGAGCCCTCCTCGACGCTCGTTTAACCGCATTCACATACTCTCTAACCCATAAAACATTTCATGTACGTATACGATAGCAACGTTGGGCCAGCCTATATTCTTGGCTTTATGGGTAACCATGCCCTGCACCTATATCTATACTCTATACCTAGGCATATGCGTCCTTCGAACGCCACACTAAAGAGCTTTCCCAAACCCCTTCGGCGATAGTTTGAAGTTTTAAACAATTCTTTGACGGACCACTAACATACATCCCATAACAAGCACTGTAGGATCATTTCAAGTCGTTAAGGCCGTAATTAAAAGTTGGATCCTCATTAGGATATTATGGGCTCTTTTATTTTAAGTTTTTCCATGTAGGTCGTCCTCAAATTTCTACTAATCGGCTGGTTCATATAAAACTTAGACAGGTCAGGGCTGCTTAGAAACTACTCCTAGAGAAATTTCTTGTTTTCCTATGTTAGTCTAGTGTAAAGTTCTATTTCGTTCATAAAAATGCTTTTAACAAAGCGATAACCTTTTATGAGAAAAGTCTGAATAGATTCTCGTGTTCTAGCAAGTGATAAAAAATCTGCAGTTTCGAGAACGACGAATAAAAATGAAAGCCTTCTTTGGAAACCGGGGAATTGTAAAACAAGTGAAAGAAAAAGAGGAAAGTGAAGCTTTCAATTGATTAGAATTAGGATTATATCTTTTTTTCAAAAGTATTCTTTTTAAACATTCGAAATTATCAATACTACTTCGACACTTTCACTTTTTATTTTAGCCTGTAGTAAAGTTTTATTCGGCTAGTAAAAATTTATTGTAAACCTATTAGAGATAAACTTTTATTACAAAAGTCTGAATGGAATCTCGTTTTCTATCAATCGATTTTCTCAGTTTGATAAAATTTACACATTAGCGTTTAAAATCAAATTACATAAAAACAAATGGTTCCTACTCGGTAATGGATTCCTCTATCCCTTTACCGCCTCATTAAAATAATTAAACATCTCAATATGAATTATTCTTAATTTTTTGTAGGGCGAGAAAAGATGAGCTTAAAGTCTTCTCTTACATTGGGAAGTGTAATAATCTAAATAGATTGGTTCGGAATCAATCACAGAAAAAGGGTTTTTAATTGAAACAATTTTTTAAAGTATCGACATTTATTGAAGATCATCTCCTTTCGTTACTAACATTCTCCGTAATTATACAGCTTATAATTTTATCGTATCTCTTCCTCTGAGGACATTGTCTCTTTAATACATTTAATCCCGCCAAGTTGTTATAATTTTAAACATTTGTTTATGAATGTTTCTAAATTTTCTTCTCAAATTAAAATTGTACCAAAACAATTCAATATCAATATTATATAATATCAATATATATATCAATATATATATATATATATATAATATCAATTAATGTTGATTATTATTTTTTCAGTTTACTTGGCCAACTTTGATTTCACAACCCCATTCAATTGTCCGTGGCCAATTTTGAACCACTCCACTCTTCAAATTTGGTGTTAATGTCATCATGAAATTCCTCAAAATCCCTTAAAATCCTGTGAATCTTTTTAAATTTTTTGAAATCCAATGAAATCTTTTAGAATCCCCAAAAACCCCTTTGAAATTGTTTGAAATCCCGTGAAATCGTTTAATTTTGTTTTAATTTTCTTTTAATATTCTTAACTATGAGTATGTTCCTATATGAAATGATAAGTTACATTCCTATGAAATATATAAATTCCTTCAAATCTTTGAAATCCCCTGAAATTTTTTGCAATTTTTTGCAGTCTTTTAGAATCTTTTGAATTCTTTTAGAATGTCATCTTTCAGTTGAATTGATTTGAATTGAAATATTTCGACGTGTGCTGTATTCTTTTAAAAGTTCATGAAATGTGTTAAATTCCTTGAAATCTTTTGAAATCACTTAAAATCTTCTCAAATCCCACGGAATCCTTCGAAATCTTTTGAAATATTTTAAAAACAATTAAACTCTTTTGAAATCCTATAGAATCCTTTAAAATATTTTTTTAATAATTCTAAAGAACCCCGCACAAAAAATGCATAATTGGTTCAAGTTTTTTTTAGGAAATTTCTCTGGTTTAATAAACTACAAAATCAATTAATATCCGTAAAATCCACCGAAAGCTATTTTCCCATGTATTTAGTGCAGGGTCCTTTTTGAAAATTCCTCGATGTCTCGTGAAATATTTAGAAATCCCTTGAAATCTTTGGAAATATTTTAAATCCTTAAAGTGTACTTTATTATTTTTTTAAATATATTTTTTACCAATTTTTTTAGTTACTCAATGATGTTCAAGTGGAGGTTTATATATCTGATCCAGAACAAAAGAAAAAATGTTTAAATATTTGTATTAAAATATATAATTTTCTTTCCATAATTATCTCATCTAGGGGGTATAAATATGAATCAGACTTTGATTATTTATAACTTTGAGGTTGTATTTTTTTGCGGTACAACTTTAGAAGTCCCACAGGAACAGTTATACAGTATAAGACAAAAAAGCTAAAGTGCATTTTTTGATTTTCGGCGAAGCACGATCTGAAAAGTTCGTATAATTGGATCAATATTTACCGCAGTCAACTGTAAATTTAAGATTATTCACCAAAAACTACTCAGTTTGAAAATATTCTAATTTAAAATAATTAATTTTTTCTAATATTGTGGCACATTCACTGTTTTTCTAATAATTTTCTTTTTTTAAACATTTAAACTTCAATTTGATTTAGAATCAGGAAGTGTTTGAGTAGTCTAAACTAAGAACTGCTTTATACAGCTCTCATAAATTTTTGAATAAACGACCGTATCACTTTATTTCTTTGAATTCGTGATTACGCATCTGTACTTGCAAGCAAAGAAGTTTCTCAATTTATGAAAATGTTAGCAATGCTAAAAAACATGTTACGCCTTGGTTTCACTCGCCAGTAACGATGAAGCCCATAAAACCGTATGGGCCTCGTTCTTGTTCGTTACGCCCCGACTTCGAAGGTCTTCCGACTATACTTTGGAAAATGGCAAGTCATCTGACACTCAAAGAACTTCAGCCATTTTTTTATTTAATAGCCTATATAATATACACAGTAATATTCTTGAAACTACGTAAAAGTTCAAGGATTCCATCTATTAAATTCCACAGCAGAAGCTTCCATTTTTTCTAATCATAGGCTCTAAACTTCTCCGATAATCTTATTCTGCATTTTGTTCTTTCAATTATCTATTTCTTCCACTCTGTTTATCTCTCTAAAAATAAAATATAGATGTTTCAAAATATAATTCGAACAGTTCCATCGAAATTTCTAAATTGGAACCTGATAACTGAGATGTCTTTGTTAGCATATCATTCTGATTATCAACTTCAGATCAAAATGATCGACTTTTGCTGGTTCAAAATTAATTTTTACACAACTTAATTCATATCTGTCGATTGGCAGTTGTTATACCTTTTACTGAAATTAGTTCCGACTAGTTCCGACTCCCACTTCTGGAAGATGATTTACAACTTGCTAGGACACAGAGAAAGTGTTTTGGTAAACGTGGATTTTTCAACAAAATACACGAGTTTTCAATAAATATTCCAAATGTTCATCCCAAAAAGGTTAATTTTCGACTAAATAGTTTAATTTTTAACCAAAGAAGATAAATTTTCAACCAAAAATGGAATAGTTAAATTTTCAGCTGAAAAAATTAATAATGAAGTAAAAAAAAATTATCCTCCAGTAAAGCTCACTTTTCAAATAAAATGATGAATCTTAAACTGGTGAAGTTAAGTTTTCAGTTAAAGCTATTAATTTTCAACAAAAGAGTTAAATTTTCAACCAAAGAGATGAATTTTCATCCAAAGAAGATACATTTTTAAATAAACAGTTGAATTTTCAACTAAATAATTAAAATTTATCAAAAATGGAAAAGTTGAATTTTTAGTTCAAAAGATTAATATTCAACCACGAAAAAAAATTTGAACATAGTAGTTTAGTGTTCAGCCATAGAGATGACTTCTGAACTATAATGATGAATCTTTAAAAAACAAAAATTAATTTGTAACAAAAGAGTTCAACCAAATAGTTAAAGTTTCAACGAAGAAAGAGGAATTCTCATCGAAAAATGTGTTATTCATATTTCAATGAAAAAAGTTTTTATTTTTGGATCAAAAACAGTTGAATTCAACCAAAAAAGACGAATTTTTAACAAAATAGTAGAATTATCAACCAAAAAAGTTTTCTAGCGTGACGTCGCGGCCATGCTATATGATAGGTGGAAATGTCTGGAAGGTTAGCATATAGTTCTTGACATAGGAGTACAGACAACTTTTTGGAAAAAATATTCCAAACGTAAAAGTAAGTTATAAAGGTCTGAATATTAATATTTTTCAAGTGTATCATGCTAGGATAGGTAGAAATGCCAGCCGTCAGGAAAGTTACCACATGGCATACGACTATTGGAGAAAATGTTCTGAACGTAAAAGTAAGTTATGAATGTATGAAAGAATGTATTTTCTCAGTCATGTTCCATTCTTTTGTCGATTGACAACGTTTCAGTGTCACGAAATACAATCAACTGTCCGAAATTCGAGGTTAGAATACCCGATTCTGATCAAATCGATCTGATGCACTAACCTGAAATTTTGGATATTTTATTTTATTTCGTGACACTGGAAGCTCGTCAATCGACAAAGGAATGGAACATGACTGAGAAACTAGATTTTACACTTGAGAAATTTTACTATTCGTACATTTATTGCTTACTTTAACGTTTAGAATATTTTCTTGAAAAAGTTGTCTGCATTCCCATGACGTCACGCTAAAATACCTGATTCAAGGCTTCCCCTTCTTCTGGTCTCTTTTTTTAATTGGTCAGCCACTGCCGCATGCATGACCGTACAGCCCATACAGGGACCATGGTGGGAGGTGACAAGTTGAAATAAGTGCTTGTAGGGGGGTTCAAATATTCGAAAGTTCAAATAAGTGGAAGTTTACTGTAATTATTAAAATCCTCAACTTTAAATTGTGCAACTCTACTCTAGATTTTTATCTTTTTTAACTAGATATAATCGATATATGTGAATCTTAGATATTCAGAAAAGGGTGTTAATTTTACTTAGCAATTTTTCATTTTAAATTTGTAGTTTGGGGCAGGTGCGTGACGAGACATTTTGCGTACTTTTTTTTTTTTATAATTTCTACACAAATTCGTCTAAAATTTTGAAACTTCACTAGATTGTGCTTTGCAATAAGTACTTCACGGAGATAATTTTAGAAAAAATTATTATTCAACGGAAAAGTGGAAAATGTTTGGGGCTCAAAGTGTTCAACTTTTTGGCAAGTACCCATAAAAGCGTGTCAGATAATTTTGATCCAATTTCGGGATCAAATGAATCAACTGACATTTACTGTATTCATCTGATCGAGAAGACTGAAATTCTATAAAACGTGTATTGAGCCTTTTTATAACTATCGACATGCGCTTTTTGCAGTAGTGTGGTAGGTATACCTAAGTGGCAATTGCAAATGTAGCATACATTATCGGCAGAATAGCTAAGACTAATATAGACATTCGACTCATTGATCGTAAATCGGAAAACCTTATTTATAGACTCCATAATTTTGCCTATTAAAATCCTCTCGAGCGATTGAATATCAAAAACCATAACTCATTCGTATTAATTCGCGCTTCGAAGGCTAGAGAAGAACTTGGCACGAGAGTACGTCTATTTTATATACTTTTACAGGCACGTTTAGGAGCGTAACATCGTTCCGCTTGGAACTTTATAGTATCGTTAGAGTATATAAGTGACAAGCTGTTGCTCGCAGGCTTATCGTCGATCCCTCGTCCTACACACGAAAGTTCTTTTTTATACACCAAGAATAGCTTTTATACTGACAACGATAAGTTTCCTCAATTTCAGCATATTTCAAGATCAAACAAACACCATAAGGGTAGACCCAAATTTTATGAAATCAGGGGAAATAGCGTGATATTTCACGAAAATAGGGGATTAAATTCGTTTAAATAAAATTTGAATATGAAACACTGTAAAATCCTAAGATTTCCAGTCGAAATGTATTACTTTTACAACAAAATACACAGGAACTTGAATTTTTGCACGGTTTTCGTTATGACATTCGACACACAGCCAGGCACTCAGAACGTAAACATCAGGGCCGCAATTACGTTTTCTGTTGGATTTAAAGGTATGACTCGAATCCTCTCATCCGAAACCGCCGAGCGGCATCAATTCTCGGAACGCACAAATCAAGTTTACGGAAATCCACGTTTCAGTGTAGTTTTTTTTTAAACAAAAAAGATTTTCTACCAATAAGTTGCATTAGCAACCAAATAGCTCAACTTTCAAGCAAAAGAGACAAATTTTCAACAGAATTTTTTAACCTTTAACCAAATAGACAAATTTTTAAACAAATAATTGAATCCTCAACTAGGAAGATGAATTTTCAACAAATAAGATTAATTTTCTGAACCAACAGATGAATTTTCAACAAAATACATGTATTTTATACCAAATAGTTGAATTTTTAAGTTGTGAAGTATAAGTTTCGAACCAAAAATGTAATAGTTAAATTTACAGATAAAAAAATTAATTTTTAAACAAAACAAAAAACGAATTTTTAACAAAAAAGTTAAATTTTCAACCAAAGAGGTAAATCTTTAAAAAAAAAATTAGTTTACCTTTCAACCTTCTAGTTGAATTTTCAACCAAAAAGATGAATTTTTAACCAAATAGTTAAATTGTCAAACAAACAATGAATTTTACACAATGAAGATTAATGTTCTACCAATAAGGACGGGTTTCCAACAAAATACATCAATTTTCAACAAAGTTGTTGAATTTTGAAGGCAGAACGACGAATTATCTACTAATTGAACTTTCGTAAAAATAGTTTAATTTTTAACCAAATATTTGAATTTTCAACCAAAAATATTAATTTTCTACAAAAAAGAACGAATGTTTAGCAAAATAGTTGAATTTTCGACCCAAAAACATGACTTTATTAAAGTAGTTGAATCATTAACCTATACAAAGATACATTTTCCACCAAGTCGTAGAATTTTTAAACAAAAAGGATTAACAATCAACCAGAAAAAGTTGAATTTTCAACCCCAAAAGTTGAATTTTTAACATAAAAGTCATTTTCAGCCAACAAATATGAATTTTCTACCAATAGGCGAATTTTCAACTGGTTGAATTAAACGAAAAAAGAACGAATTTTCAACAAATTAGTTGAAGCCTCAACCAAATAGATGAATTTTCAACTTACTCATAAAGATATTTTTTGAACTGAAAATGGATTCGTCAAATTTTGAGTTCAGAAAATTAATTTTCAACAAAAAGAATAAATAGAATCCAATAAGAAATCCAACTATGTTTAGATAAAAGTTAATTCTTTTTAATTGAAAAGTCTAGTATTATATTCGTGATCCAGTATTCATATCTTTTGGTTAAAAATTCTACTATTTGGTTGAAGACTTAATTATTTTCTTAAACATTTTTATGAACGTAAAAAATATAAACTTTTTTGGTTTCTTTACGACTCTTCCAGACAGTAATTTATTAGAATACAATCATTACTTGTATTATTTTGTTGAAAATTCAACTATTTTGTTAAAAACTAAAAAGTCATTTTTTCTAATCAAAAATACAACTGCTTGATGCAAAGTTGAATTATTTTGGTAACAATTTATTTTATTTGTTGAAGATTTAACTGTTTTGATGGAAATTCGGGTTTTTTGTTGTTGAAAATGAATTTTTTCACTCAAACTTTCACTATTTCATTTTAGGTTGAAAATTGATCTTTTTTATTTGAAAATTCAACTATTTGGTTGAAAATTTATCTTCTTCTTTAGTAGGAAATCTAACCTTGGTTAAAAATTCAACTACTTTGTTGAAATTTTAATTATTTTGTTGAAAAGTCCACTGTTTTATTAAAAATGCATCTTTTTTGTTCGAAAATTTGACTGTTTTTTTTATATTTGTCTTTTTTAATTTAAAATTTAACTATTTGGTTGAAGCTTAATTTTTTTGAAAATATATCTTCTTAGGTTAAAAATTGAACTTTTTTGTTGAAAATTCGTCTCTTTTGCTTTAAAGTTTAAATACTAATTGGTTTTATATTCATCTGTTTGGATAATAATTAATTTTTTTTAAATCCATCTATTTGGTTGAATATTCAACCATTTGGATACAAATCCAACTATTTACTGGAAAATGTATTTATTTTGTTTAAAAATTTGTTTTTCTAAAATTCAACTGTTTTATTGGAAAAATCGTCTTTTTGAATAGAAAATTCGTCATTTTGTATATAAAATTTATCTTTCTTGTTTAAATATTCAACTGTATTCTAAAAAATTCATTTTTTGTCTTAAAGATTCAACTATTTGGTTAAAAATGCAACTGTTTTTGGTTAAAGTTTAATATTTTTTATTTGGAAATTCGACCATTTGGTTGATAATAACTTATCTGTGTCGGTTACAAATTTCACTATTTGGCTAAAATTTTGTTTGATCTCAAATTAGTGTTTTGTTGTTGAAAATTCAATTATTTGGTTTAAAAACATCTTTTTTGGTTGAATATTAACTTTTTTTTTGAAAATTCATTTTTTCAGGCTTAAAAGTCAAACATAACTCTTTCTGAGATTGATCTCTAATTGATCTCTTTTGGTGGAAAATTAATCTTATTTGGTTGGAAATTCAACTACTTTGTTGAAAATGCAATATATTGCAACTTTAAATCTTAAGCGTTTTTATATTGAATTCAATATGGTAACTATACATTAATTTTATTTAAAAATAATTATTCTCCTATTATTCTCCTATTTTCGTGAAAAATCACCCTAATTCTCCTGGTTTGAGAGCATTTTGGCGGATTTTCTGGAAAAATTTAAAATCGAAAGGACCGTGTCCCCGATCAGTAAACCTCAACAGATCTCAAATTACGTATTAAGCATTTTAATTGAAAAATTTCAAAATGCCAGAAAATGCTGATTTCTTTGTGACGGATTTTTGAGGTCGAAAAAGTCCGCATAATTTTCTCTGTGGAAGGATTGATCGGAAGTACATTGTATGAAGACTGTAATTTTGCGATGACGCTGATTAGGGTTTGATGGAACATGCGAACAAGTGGGATCCCAGCCACCGGATCACAAATTTGCATATTGTTGGTAAATCATAATTATTATTGGCACAGCGCGAGAGATATGCGTATCGATAGAAAGCCTTGTTACTTACCTAACACGCTTAGATTTTTTCTATATTTTTTTCGGCAAATTAATAAATTATCCATTTAATATGATCCCGACCATTAATGTCCGTTTGTTAGACTGCCGATAATGATTTGATACACGGAAGCTCAACTTTCTCCATACACAGCTTCAAGTTTTCTACCGCTCGATAAATAGTTTTGGAAAGAATTGAGTTGTTTAAAATTGTTGCCAAGAAGAGTTAAGTTCGTGATATCGTGAAAGTTAAGACGTTAATTAGTGGGCGTCAACGATTCGTATAAAGCAATCTTCATGTCAAGTATAGAATTAAAGGGATACATTTTTATTTCACATTTTTTTCTTCCGAGTTCGTGTAGCATTTCCGGTATTTTTGAGGAGGTTGAAAATGTCACTGAAAGAGCGAAAGTTTTTAATTTTTGTTTTAATTCCAAAACTTGAATATTTAGGGTGGTTGTAGGTCAGGAAAAAGCTGGAAATCAGGAAAAAGTCAGAGAATTTTAATGGTCAGGGAATGTCAGGGAACAGTCAGGGATTTTGAAGAAAATCTTGCAAAAGTCAGGGAATTTCGGTAATAGGTACTTTCAATAAATATGAAATAAATATTTAGACACGATCATAGGTCTAATAACTACGATGTTAAGAACTTAATTTTTGTATACCTTGATAAAGGTCCTAAGTAGGTGCCGAAGAGTCGGTTTTATTAAATTTATTTTCTCTATTCGGAGAAATTCTTACAAAATCAATTAAAACTTTCGAAGAGAGGGTAAGTTTGAGACTTGCTCTCAAACTTAGAAACTTTAAATTAAATAACTGTCAATGATAATAAATTTGACATTTTTTCATTTTAATGCACAAATTTTTTTATTTCGTTTATAAAAGATTCTGTGTTACAAATGTTGCAAGATGAAGATTCTGATCTTTGAATAAATGATCAGGAAAAATTTGTTCGCAAATTCAACTTCTGTTTTGAAAGTTAAACTACTTTGTGAAAAGTTCATTTTTTTGGTTGAAAATCCACAATTTTAGTTGAAAATTCATCTCTTTGGTTAAAAATTAAACTATTTTGTAGAAAATGTGACTTTTTGGTAAAAAATTAATATTTTCGGGTTGATAATCGGACTGTGTTGTATATAATTCGTCTTTTTAGTTGAAAATTTATCTTTTTTGGTTTTAAGGTGACCTACTTTGCTAAAAATTCATTTTTTAGGTTGCCAATTCATCATTTTTATAAAAATAATTTTTTAAGCTGAAAATTTAACTTTTCTATTTTTAGTTGAAAGTTGATCTTTTTTAGTGGAAAATTCAACTATTTTCTTGAAAATTTGACTTTTTTGATAGAAAACTAATCTTCTTGGTCGAGATATCCTATTTTTTTGTTAAAAATGCAACTGTTCAATTAAAAATGAACTTTTAGATTACAAATTCGTCTTTTAGGTTGTAAATTTAACTCGTTTGTTGAAAATTCAACTGTTTTATAGATAATTTATCTTTTTGGTTGCAAATTTGTCTTCTTTGGCTTAAAGTTGAACTTGATTGTTAAAAATTCATTATTTGATTGCAGATTAATTATTTTAGTTTTAAATTCATCACTTTGGTGGAAAATTTGACTAATTTTTGAAAATTCGTTTTTCTTTTGTTGAAAATTATTTTGTTTTCACTGAAAATTTAACTTTCCTATTTTTAGTTGAAAATAAATCTTTTTAGGGTTAAACTTCAACAATTTGGTTAAAAATGCAAATATTTTGTTGAAAGTTTAATGTTAAAATGTTATAAGATTGAAATTCTGACCCTTCAATATTAATGGTCAGGCAGAATGAAAAATTGGCCAGGACAAAATCAGGGAAAAGTGAAGGAATTAAAAAAATGAAGTTTCGCGGCCACCTTGTTATTGGTATAAATTAAAATCCGTTACATTTCAGTTTAAAAAGAGGAATTGTTAAAATAATTTTACAATTTGCGCTTTCACGAACAAAATAGAAAAAGAATACACCTTTGACCTATAGAAAAGTTGAAATTGTGCAAACATAAAAATGTCTGTGGATAATTATGTTATTATTTTATTAAGTAGAATCAGATAAAAGCGTAAAAATACACATGTAGTACACGTAGATGCAGGTGTAATAAAAATGTTGTTAAAATATCTGGTTTTGTAACTTATCCATGTAACAAGGTATCTTCGAAGAGATGTTGCGATACGAATGTACCGGCACTGCAAGGTCTAGGTTTACAATGAGGTTACTTAATGCATGAGTTTCTACTATACCCAACGCAATGGCGTAACAAGACTTGTATAATGAACGTGAATTATATATCTATCCACGTGGATCTTTTCCGTATAGGATATGTACACATGAACTTCAGAAAACACTCATCGAAAAGTAACAGAACTAAACACGCCTTCTATGTATGTATTGCTACCCTACTCAAGGTTTAAAGAATCATTTGTTTTGATAAATTCAAGTACAAAAGTCCCATTTTGTTTTATTTTTTCTATATTATACACTCGACTCCCGATATAAGGACGTTTTCGGGCATGGCTTTGCAGTGGCCTTGATCCTAAATCGGGAGAATCAAAACGTAAACAGGCAGGGCTGCATGAACCATTTCTGTTGGATTTGGACGCATGACGCAACCTGATGCAACTAAGGCGCTGAGAGTGCGGTCCGCATGCTTTTGCCACGCTTGATTAAGTACCGCCTCTCTCTGTCCCGCGGCTCTCCTCATCACGAAACTGCCGATGACATCAATTCTAGGAATATCGTTAACCCTGGGTTCTTATATCGGTACTTGAGGGTAATACCAAATTTAATATTTATCTTTAAAATAGTAATTGAGGGCCCGGATTAAAGAATCGGTTATATAATTATCGAAAATCTCGCACTCATTGTTGTTTACTTCCTGATTGGTTGCATACTGCGTGAATATGACTTCAAGTAGCTGTTTTCAGTTTGTTCTTTCCAACAAAGTTTTGGCCAAATATTTTGAAAATTACAAAAGGATCCCATTCATAATCTCTTGACCATATTAAATAAGGTTACATGTATTTATCTATTAATAAAGAGTAAGAATTTTCTGCACCATCAATTTAGAAAATCAACATTTCCAAATAAGTAATTCTATTTAATGATAAAAATTAGTTTTGAATGTTTCTAAACATTATTGATGAAAGATGAAATTTTTATTTTTATTGTTATTTAATATTTGGAAATAATTCTGTTCTTAGCATTTTTCTACCAGGCTATAATTTGTAAACTTTTTCACACATTCAAAGAGATGAGAAAAATTAAATTATGGACAAAAACTTAGAATATCTTAGTTTACGAAGTGTATAGAACGTAGGTAATGATACAAAAATTGTCGGTATCGTTAACGAAAAAATTACGGGGCCGACATGTGTTAAACAAAATGTAGATTTTTGAAGATTTTGAAATAAAATTTTGAAGATTTTATGGATTTTGAAGATTTTAAGATAAAGAAATTTTTTCTGATTTTAAAATATTCCAAAAGATTTCCAAAATTATCAAAAAAGAATCTGGAAGATTTAAAGGCAATTTTTTTGATTTTCCAGTTTTTTCTAAGTTTTAGGAAAAATTTGAATAATTTTAAACGATATTCAAAAGTTTTTAAAAAATTTCAAACAAAATGTAGATTTTCGAAGGCTTTAAGATAATAAAAAAAAATCCTCAAGTTTCCTGGGAATATTTAAATTCATTCTTTATTCAAATCAGTTTAAAAGATATTTAGGAATTTTTGGAATTTTTAAGAGATTAAAAATATTTTAAAACTTTGAAAGATTTCCAAACATATATAAAATATTCTGAAGTTTTTTTCCAATGGCCAAAAAGTCTTAAATATCTTTCATACTACTAATATTTTTCCTACAATTTTATACAATCCTTGAAAATAAAAAATAAATTCTTAGAAATTATCTGGATACTTTTTCGATATATCTGAAATCTTCAAAAATCTTTTTGAAATTTGTCGAGGAACCTAGGAAAATTAAATTTATATAACTTTAAAGCAAATGAACAAAGAAAATTAAAAAATTAATTAATTATAAAGAAATATTTATATAATAATAATGATTAATTAAATAATTATAAATCATTCGAAATTTTGATTTTGTATTAATAATTATTTTTTCTTTTAAATTATAATTTGCCTAAAATTTTTTTTATTCTGGAGTGAAAAATGTTTCTTGGTAGCAAATTCAATAATCTTGTTGAAAATTCGTCTTTTTGAATAGAAAATTCATGCCTTTTGGTAGAAATTTTATCTTTTTTTTAATTAAAATTACAAATGTTTGGCTTAAAATAAAATCTTTTTGGCTGAGAATTCACTATTTTGTTGAAAATTCGTCTTTTTGGATGAATTCAAATCTTTTTGATTTAAAATTAAAATCTTTTTGGATTGAAATATCAACTATTACATTTTTTGTTGACAATTCATCTTGTTTGGTTGAAATTGCAACTACTTCGTCATAAGTTGAACTACTCTGTTAACAAGTCTTTTTTGTTGTTGAAAATTCATCGTTTTAGTTGAAGCTCGTCTCTTTTGGTAGAAAATTAATCTTTTTGGTAGAAAATTAATCTTTTTGGTAGAAATTGCTTCCTCATAGAGGAAGCCTTGTAATGGTAACATTTTCCAAAATTTTTAAATTAATTTAATTGAACCTTCCTCAATTTAAAAATGTCTAATACAATCTTCTAAGCAATTGTCCGGATGTGTGTGTGTATGTGTGGATGTGTGTGTGGATGTGTGGATGTCACACTTTCTTGTGAACACGATAACTTGAAAACGGTTGCAGATAAATTGATGAAATTTGGAGGGCTTATTTTTTCGACTAATAGCTTGAAACTGACCGAAGGATTTCTAAAAATATTTGTTGTATTTTTTCTGAGCACTTAATAATATTTTAAAAATCGGTTTTTTATAGTAAAACTTTTTTCATTAGCATAATTGAAAGTTGATTCACGAATATAAAAGATTCCTTGGTTTGAGGCGAATCGATTGACCTATAATATTAATATATTTTATTAAAGCGTAGGAAAGTTATGGTAATTTATATATTTTGAAAATCGGTTTTTTTATAGTAAAACTTTTTTCATTAACATAATTCAAAGTTGATGCAAGAACAGAAAATATGTGTTGATTCGGGACCAATCGATTGACCTATAATATTAATACATTTTATTAAAGAGTAGGGAATTTATGGCAATTTATATATTTTTAAAATCGATTTTTATACTAAAAATGTTCTGATTCTCATAATTTGAAGTTGATGCGAAAATAGAAAAGTTGTGTTGATTCAAGACGAATCGATTGATCTATAACATTGATACATTTTATTGAAGAGTAAGGAAGTTATGCTCATTTATAATATTTGAATCATCTGTTTCTAACAGAAAAAACTTTTTTCATCGACATAATTCAAAGTTGACGCACGAATAGAAAAGATTTTTTGATTATAAATTTTCAAATAGAATAATTCTGACCATTTTTTTTAAATCATAAAGCTGGCAAAGGGATAGGGTGCGACAGAACTTTCTCCTTCCCTTTTCCAGCTCGAAAAATTATAATTTCGAATACAAAATTTGATTTGTCTGATTTGTCTTTGTATTTAAAAAATTGTTTGTATTATTTTGTAATTTTGTATTTTTTGTAAATTTCTATTTTTAAATTGATAAAAATGAAGACTTTGGTTTGTCTATTATTGAGAAAAATAACTAATGCTTTCTCTGTGAGGAAGCAAATACATTTGCTAACGGGAAGCAAAGTGCTCGTGAAATGAGCACCATATAATTATAAATACAAACAAAGTGGAAACACTCGAGATCGAATTCACAGCTAGTTTATGTATTTGTTTGAAAATTCAACTATTGCTGCTGCTTATTTAAGCAACACGTTCGTCACGCAACACTGTTCCAGCACAGGTCGTTTATTAATCTGTCTAACAGTCACCCCAGGCAAAGAGCTTCACAAAGTCAACATAAGTCATAGATCACACAAACATACGCAAACTGTCTGATAATTCCACAGTAAGATTCACACTTTACTCGCATCACTTCCACATAGTAAGACAAAATAAAAAATATGAAGGCATCAGTGAAAATATTATTAAATGAGACAGAATATCTTTCTGCAATAAATACTATCGTAAAGAAGATACACGTGACTGCTAAGTCCATAGATTCCTAGTTACACTAATACACCTAATTTCTGTGGGCAATCAAATCTGGGGGATTCTGTGATCCGTTCTCAATCCCGTTGATTTTATTGAACTCGGTGTTGTGACGTGTGGGCGCTGTATGAGGGCGTTTATTTTATATCGCTCTATCACGTATGTTGCGACACGAACTGCAGGATTATACAATTAGTGACTCGGAGTGATAACTGTCTCGTAATTCAGGCCCACGTAAGGCCTGTCAAGAACTGACAGGGATCGGACATCGACATGGGGTTTTTTTCCTTTTATAATATATACTTCTCGCTTTTTCCCAGAGGCGCCTCTTCATGCAGGATGCATTTTATCGAGATTATCATGATTATCGATTTTAAAAATGTAACTGGTCCTGAACGACGTGTGAAAAAGGATCACGTCACAAGTTCTCGTTAAGAAGCTTGAATAATCTTGATATTTTCAATAGATCTGATATAACTCGAGATTGATAGAAAATTTAATCTTACTGTTACGTAACAATTTTCTGTTTATAAAAATTCAACGTGTACGTAATACCATTAAAAATTATCTCACCAGATCCAATTTTAAAATTAAATTTTGCAAGGTTTTTATCTTTGTGTAGATTATTTAACGGTTTAAAAAAAAAACAATTTTTTTAAAAAGACATTCTTATTGTATTGAAAATTATACTGTTTGATTGAAAAATTAACTTTTTTTCGAAAATTCATATTTTCATTTTAAAAATTAAGCTGTTTTGTAGAAATTTCGTCTTTTTGGCATGAAAGTTCAACATTTTTTAATATTTTTTTTTATTGACTGAAAAATCTTTTTTAATTGTAAATTCAACACTTTTGTCGCAAATTTGTCTTTTTTGGTTAAATTCAACTGTTTTTGGTTTAAAATTTTTTCTGGTTGAAATGTCAGCTATTACATTTTTCGCTGGGTATTCTTTTTTTTAATATAATTTTACTATTTTGTTGAAAAATTTTTTGTTGATGATTCATCATTTTAGTTAAAAAATATTTTTGTTTGTTCAAAATTTAACAATTTTTGGACAATTCTTTTTTTTCATTGTTGAAAATTAATTTCCTTAACTGAAAATTTAACTATTCCATATTTTGTGGTAGAATATTGATCTTTTTGGTTAAAATTTTATTTCATTAGTTGAAAATCTAACTATCAGGTTCAAAATCATTTTTTTAGTTAAAAATTGATTTTGGTAACTAAAAGTATAACTATTACATTTTTTATTGAAAATTCATCTTTTTGGTAGAAAATTTAACTATTTGGTTACAAATTTATTTTTTTGGTTGAAGATTCATCATTTTAGATGAAAGTTTATTTTCAAGGCTTAAAATTCATTTCATTGGTTGTAAATTTAACTGTTTTGTTGGAAATTCTAGTTTTTATTGAAAATGTAAATATTCCATTTTTTGTTAAAAACCAATAGTTTTTTGTTAAAAATTAAACTATTCTGTTGAAAAGTAATGTATTTTGTTAAAAGTTCATCTTTTTGGTAGAAAATTAATATTCTTGGTTGAAAATTTATTTCTTTGGTTGAAAATTTAAGTAGATTGTTGCAAATTCGTTTTTTATTGAAAATTGTTCGTTCTAGTTAAAGAACTTTTTATTTTTGGTTGAAAATTTATCCGTTTTAGTTGAAAATTCATGTATTTTGTTGGAAATTTGTCTTTTTTGGTAGAAAATTAATTTTCTTCATTGAAAATTCAACTTTTTGGACGAAAATTCAACTATATGGTTAAACATTCATTTTTTTGTAGATATTCATCGTTTTAATTAAAAGTTTATCTTTTTGTCTGAAAATCCATTCCTTGGTTGAAAATTTAATTATTCGGTTGGAAATTCTTTTTTTTTATTCAAAATTAATTTTTTCACCTGAAAATTTAATTATTCCATATTTTCTTGAAAATCCAATTTTTTTTTTAATTCAACTATTTTGTTGAAAAGTCATGTATTTTGTTAAAAATCCGTCTTTTTTTTTGGTAAATTAATCTTGTTAGTTGAAAATTTATCTTTTTGGTTGAAAATTGATTTCTTTGGTTGAAAATGTAACTAGACTGTTGCAAATTCGTTTTTTTTATTGAAAAATTAATTTTTTAATTGAAAATTTAGCTATTCCATTTTTTGTTCAATATTTATCTTCTGTAGTTGAAAAGTCCACTATTTGGTTGAAAATTCATTTTTTTTGCTAGCAATTTATTCGCCATGATTGAAAATTCATTTGTTTAGTTGAAAATTTAGCTATTTTGTTGAAAATTCTACTATTCGATTAAAAATTCATGTATTATGTTGAAAGTTTTGTTTATTTTGTTGAAAATAAATTTTTTAACTGAAAATTTAACTATTCTGATTTGAGTTGAAAATTTGCCTTTTTATTTAAAAATTGAATTATTCGGTTTAAAATTAATTTATTTTGTTAAAAATTCGTCTTTTTGGGTTCAAGCATAATTTTTTTAACTTAAAATGTATCTTTCTAGTTAAAACTTCACGTATTTTGTTGAAAATTCGTCTTTCTTGGTAAATTAATCTTCTTAGTTGAAAATTTAGCTCATTTGTTGAAAATTGATTTCTTTGGGTGATAATGTAACTAGTCTGTTGCAAATTCGTTTTTTTATTGAAAAATTAATTTTTCATTCGAAAATGGAACTATTCCATTTTTTGTTCAAAATTGATCTTCTGTAGTTGAAAAGTCCACTATTTGGTTGAAAATTCATTTTTTTGCTCGCAATTTATTCGCCATGGTTGAAAATTCATTTGTTTAGGTGAAAATTTAGCTATTTTGTTGAAAATTCTACTATTTGATTAAAAATTCATGTATTATATTGAAAGATTTTTTATTTTGTTGAAAATAAATTTTTTAACTGAAAATTTAACTATTCTGTTTTAAGTTGAAAATTTGTCTTCTTATTTAAAAATTGAATTATTCGGTTTAAAATTAATTTATTTTGTTAAAAATTCGTATTTTTTGGTTCAAACATAATTTTTTTAACTTAAAATGTATCTTTCTGGTTGAAAATTCACGTATTTTGTTGGAAATTCGTCTTTCTTTGTAGAAAATTAATCTCCTTGGTTGGAAATTCATCCTTTTAGTTGGAAAATAAACTATTTGGTTAAAAAATAATCTATTTCGTTGAAAGTGCAATAAAAAAAGTGATTTACTATTCTTTAGTAAAAATGTTTCTTACCGAAAATCTTACAATCTGTACATTATTGATCTCCTAGGTGTAAGGTTGTATTTATTATACCTGAAAGAAAAATGTATAACGGTCAGTGAAAATAAAAAATTGGCCAGGGAAAATCAGGGAGTTTCGAAATTTGAACTGCCTTAATTTTCAATCTGAAAATTTTGCTACAGGTTTGACTCTATTTTAGCAACAACAAAAAAAGCAGAAATGGTTGAAACTGAGACACGAGAGAGGTGTTTCTTATCATGAGGTATAAATTAAAGGGCTTGATAGAGTGCTGATGAATAGCAGTATCACAAATGGTTTCACTTACTCGAACCGTAAAGTTTAGTGTGGCTACAATTTCGCGTATCACAAAACAAATCGTTCGATATTGAAATTGAAATAATTCAGAGGGAATGGAATGGCCTCCTCTGGAGGTAGGAAGTGTAGATTTAACGATTACTCTTTAGCCTGTGCCATTGAGCATCGGCAGTATGATTACTGTACATTTGCGGGTGCAAGGGTGAGAGGGTAATGCTAGAGCTAGAGGAACAGGAGCCGCGTGAGAAACACAGTACACTTCGGTGAACCACCCACGTGTCATAACTTAATGTCAGATACAAAATGCAAAATGCAAAATGCGCGTATATCCTACCTATAAGGATCGCGTCGCAAATGTCATCGATTCGCCGAGTCGCTAGATTTTATCTACACTTGACGGAAGTTATAGTAACCCACTGAACGTGGGAATCGACCAACTACCAGTAACGTTTGTTTCTTCACGATTTGATTTATGTATTCCAGTTTCAAATTGGAAGACGTCTAACAATGCTGCCCTTCATTTTCCACATCTTCAATCTGAAAGAAACAATGCGAATTTATTTTAGAGAAAAAGAGAAACAATAGGAGAGACCGGGGCGAGATGAGCATACGGGGTCAAATGAGACACTGAATTTTCTCTGAAAATATGTGGTTTTTTCAGAAATAACAAATAATGGTATTGAATTTCTTGAAAACAAAACAAAAATTAAATGAATTAAGAATGCAAATTACTGAAGGAAATCAGGGGAAAGTCAGGGAATTTTGAAAATGAAGTTTGCGGCAACCTGCTATAATATTCTTGTTAGTAATTTATTTGCCTTGTATTTCTATTTCTAAGTTTTTCAGTTGCTTCCTCCTGACGATTATATTTTTAGTTAACTACTTTACTATTTGGTTGTAAAATCAACAATTATTTTGGTTGAAGTTCATCCTTTTTGGTTGAAAAATCAACTGTTTCGTTGAAAATTCCTCTTTTTGGGTTGAAAATTCAACTATTTTCGTAGAAAATTAACTTTTTTGTTAAAATTAACTTTTCTGTTGAAATTTCAGAATTTGGTGTTGAAAAATCAACTGAAATCTTTTTTGTAAGAAAATTCAACTTTTTTTTGAAAATTCGGATTTTCGATTTAAAAGTTAATCTCCTTTGACCGAATTTTCATATTTGTTGGTTAAAAATGCAGCCGTTTGTTTTAAAATTCCTCTTTTTGGGTTGAAGGTTCAACTATTTTCGTAGAAAATTAAATGTTTTGTTAAAATTTGATATTGTTGTGTTGAAAATTCAACTGAAATCTTTTTTGGTAGAGAATTCAACTATTTTTTAGAAAATTCGTCTTTTCAGTTTAAAAATTCATCTCCTTTGAACGAAATTTATTATTTTTTTGTTAAAATTAAAATTTTTTTTTGAAAATTAATCTTCTTCGTCGAGGATCCAAGTATTTTCTTTGAGTATTCATGTTTTTTGGTTGAAATATCTACTAATACATTATACGTTAAGAATTCATATTTTTTGTTGAAAATTCAATTACTTTGTTGAAAGTTGAACCACTTTGTTAAAAACTAATTTTTTTCATTGAAAATTATTTGTTTTAACAGACAATTTCACTATTCCATATTTGGTTATATATCGATTTTTTAAATTGAAAATACAATGAATTAGGGAAAAGTTGAACCACTTTATTAAACATTTATTTTTTTGGTGAAAGGTTCATCCGATTGATTGAAAATTGTACTATTTTGTTTTAGTTGCAAATATATTTTTTTTTCGTTTAAAATTATTCTATTCAACTGAAAATGTACATTTTGTATTTTTGGTTAGAAATTGAATTTTTTAGTTGAAAATTCCACTTTTTCGTTGAAAATTAATCTTATTGGTGGAAATTTCCTCTTTTTTGGTTAAAAATGCAACTGTTTGGTAGAAAATTAACTATTTTGTTGAATTCATATTTTTGGGTCGAAAATTCAACTGTTTTACAGAAAATTTGTCTCTTGGCTTGAAAGTTCAACAATTTCGATGGACCGATTTTTCTTTCTTGACTGAAAAATATTTATTTGTTGAAAATTCGTCTTTTTCATATAAAATTCGTAATTTTAGTTGAAAATTAATTTCTTTTGTTGATGATGAAATTATTTTGTTGAAAATTTGTCTTTTTGTTAGAAATTTAATATTTTTTGGTTGAAAATTCAACTGTTTTATAGAAAATTCTTCTTATGTTGTTAAAAATTAATTTTTTTTATTGTAGATCATCATTTTAGTTGCAACTTCATCTCTTTGGTTTAAAATTATTTTTTTTACTGACAATGTAACTTTTCGATTTTTGGTTGAAAATCTATCTTTTTTTATTTGAAAATTCATGTATTTTGTTAAAAATCCGTCTTTTTGTAGAAAATTAATTTTATTGGTTGAAAATTCGTCTTTTAGTTATGAATTTATCTTTTTAGGTTAGAAATTTAACTTTTTTGTTAAAAACGGCGTTAATACAAAATTTTTAGTTCTGAACACTTTAAAATTAAAATTCTACATTTTCAAATTATTTCTCCAAAATTGTACTGAGCTTCTTAATTTTTATTCGTTTTATGTATGAAGTTTTAATTATTTAATCTTATTGAATATTTAAAAATTGAAATTGTTTAATTTATTTTTGAAATAAACTTCTCAATTTCTACCTTAGCGCATTATGTTTAATTTATTATAAATTCTGAGCCTTAAATTTGAAGTATGCAAATGTGATAAAAGTACACAAATTTTCTATATTTGGAATAAGTAACTAATAAGTAAAGCAAATATTTAAAAAACATTATTTGAAATAGTATCACTTTAAATTTAAAAATCGGGCTTAAAATTATGCAATGCTTTAAGTTAGGATCTTAGAAATGTAAAGAGTTTAAAATTTAACTCCTTCAGTATCGAATAATAATTTCATGTGTCATCGACCCAATAAAAGAAAAACCTTAAAGTTTCATTTAATACAATTTATTCTATTTTTCCTTATTTTAGTGAAAAAATCCCCATATTTCTGCTTTTTAAATAGAATTTCGCCTTGTTAAGCCTATAATTATTATATTACATTATTTAGTAATTTACGATTGCTTTTTTTGTTACAGCTCCGACCAAACAAAAGATGGCTTTACCATTCTCCTCCTGGGAAAACCTAATGAAAATGTGGAACTCCTAGATCGAGCCCTGTTTCTAGTACAGGTAAAATTTACATCTAAGAAGCTTTTCTTATCGGTGAATTCCAAGTTCAAAAAGTTTTCAATTTCTATCAAACAATCTCAAATACCTAGAAATTCAAGAACAAAAGTGGTTCTTATTTCAGATAATTTCTTTGTAACTTCGATGAGTATTATTTAGGGTGAATATTTCTTAAGAGAGTTTTTCAATATAATTTTTTTGTAAAGAACGTTTAAGAATAATATAAGTGTTTTTTTCAGGCCAGAGTCAATGTACCTCAGGTCCTTCTTCTGCAACCAACTGAAGGAGCGGCCACCCCTTTCCCACGTAGTCAAATAAAGGTAATAAATACCCCTAAGCCAAACTCAAAGTTTTAATTTTCAAATGAGCCACTCAAGACCAGGAAATAAATTTCGAAGCCTGCACCCATTCAAGAAGTTTTGTTGCAGTTGAAAAGCGTTCTTAGATCGCTTAACCCATTCGTGGAGTTTGTTTTCTGCCTAGAGCCTTGTTGTGGCTGCGGGCTTTGTAAAACGTAACGCAACTGTGACGGCAATAAAGTGCCCATTTGGTATTTAACGCGGAGTAATTCAACTCGATTTGCTCTCCGCGGGTTCTAAAGTCTCCCCCTTATTCCTAAGGCCTTACATAGCTTCAGCCCTGGTGTCTTGGTAGGCGTTCCCCTGCCATTTAATTCACAGCGTGGCTGTCGTCTATGTCTCGTCTCGTAATTGAAGGGAACCAAACGCAATTCCCTTGTTTCTTTCTCTATTTTCAGACCATCGTCCTGGACCAATCGACCCTGGACAAATACATCCCCAGGCGAGAAACGAATTACAGTCATGCTCAATGGGTAGCCTTCTACAAGGTAATCTCCTTTGTCTAATCTCATTGCACAATTTCATCCTTTCCTTTGTTTCTCGGATCAAGTTCAAGTCTGTAATCTATCCCTAAACAACTACTTGCCTTTTTCTGATCCAAATCGGTCTTACTTGTGTAGAAAATACAGCTTAAACTGTATAGGACTTCCTGAATACCGTAAACTGGGGCTGAGCGGTGCATGTGTGGGGGAAAACGGCGCACCCTTAATTCTGTATTTAAGACGCGATATTGCTTCTTCTAGGTTTTACAATTGAAATTTTAAAGTTTTTATTTGCAAGCCTCTATAGTTTTCACCCAGAAGAAGCAAATATCGCATTCAGAAATGCAGAATCAAGTGTGTGCCGCTTTTACCTACATGCGCCGCTTAGCCCCAGTCTACGGTACTTTACGGTACAATTGACAGGATAGCTGCAGGTCAGGGATTTTCGAAAAATGGCAAAAGTCCTGGAATTTCTGTAAGAAAGACTTTAAGCAACTGTCAAGAATAACTTTTTAAAATAAAAATATCCCTTCAGTGACTTTTTTCAATAATTTAACCCATGGGTTAATTATTGAATTCAGGCTGACACCTATTTCTGAATTTTTATCAATTCTTTTGAATTATTTTTGGGTATTTTAAAACATTCCTAAAATTGTTAACATATTTTAATAATTTGAAGCAATTTTAAGGATTTTAAAGTATTTTTAAAAATTCCAAGGGATTTTCAAGAGCTTTAAAAAGTTTCAAGGGAGTTAAAAATATTTCAAAGATTTTGCAATATTTTAGGATATTTAAAAATATTCCAAGGAATTTGTAATAGGTTACAATAATTTTAATGGATTCCAAAGGGTTTTAAAGATTTTAGGGTATTTTGAAGATTCCAAGGAATTTCCAAGAGCTTTGAAAAATTCCAAGGGATTTTGAAAGTTTTCAAAGGATTTTTAATATTTTCGGATATTTTAAAAGATTTCGAAGAATTTACAATAGATTTAAATTATTTGCAGGGATTTTAAATGATTTTATGGTATTTTTAAAACATCTAAGGAATTTTCAAGACCTTTAAAACATGTCCTCATATCCCTGGACGGCATTTGAGCCACGTTTTAGCAATAATCCAGCGTTTTCCAGTAGGAGAAGGAGGAGGCGGAAGAGATTTTTAAGAATTATTTTTCATGATTTGCAAATTTTGACCATTATGTTCCTAGATCTTGCTAGGAGTTGAAGTTGAATCTAGAAAATTGGCAAAAATCAGAAATTAGTCCGGTTTTTCTTATTCACTAACTCAGTCTAGATTTATCAAAAATACTTCAAATAAGGCTCACTTGACGCATGTTTTTAATAGCCTTTCCAACTCTTGTTTAGAAATTATTCTATCCTATTTATAGTTTTAGAATCATTATTCATAACTCTCAAATGTTTACAATTATTTTCCTAGATTTTGCCAGCAGTTGAAGTTGAATCTAGAAAATCGGCAAAAATTTGAAATTAGCCCGGTCTTTCTTACTCACTAATTCAGTCTAAATTTGTCAAAAATACTTCATATAAGGCTTATTTGGTGCATGATTTTAATCGCTAGTTTTGTAGGTGCCCTCATACTCCTGGACGGTACGCTATTTGAGCTAAGTTTAGCGATGATCCAGCGTTTTCCAGTTAGAGGATGAGAAGGAGGAGGAGGAGATTTCTAGATTCATTTTTCACGACTTTTAAATTTTTACTATTATCTTCGTAGATTTTGCCAGGAGTTTGTATCTAGAAAATTAGCAAAAGTCAAAGCCCAGTTTTTCTTACTCATTAACTCAGTCTCGATTTGTCAAAAATATTTAATAGCCTTTCAAAATTATTTTTAGAAATTATTCTATCCTATTTTGTTTTGGAGAAACGTCAAGTGAGTGCATGTATTTAATCGCTAGTATTTTAGGTCCCTCGTGCTCCTGGGCGGTATTGTATTTGAGCCAAGTTTTAGTGATAATCTAGCATTATTCAGGAGGGGGAGCAGGAGGAGGACGAGTTTTCTAGATTTATTTTACATGAGTTTCAAATTTTTACCATTATTTGCCTAGATTTCGCCAGAAGTTGCAGTTGAATCTAGAAAATGGGCAAAAATAAGAAATTAGCCCGATTTTTCTTACTCATTAACTCAGTCTCGATTGATCAAAAATACTTCAAATAAGGCTCATTTGACGCATGTTTTTAATCGCTAGTTTTCTAGGTGTCCTCGTACTCCTGGACGGTACTGTATTTGAGCCAAGTTTTAGTGATAATCTAGCATTTTCCAGGAAGAGGAGGACGAGTTTTCTAGATTTATTTTACATGAGTTTCAAATTTTTACCATTATTTATTATATTTAATTTACCATTATTTATTTACCATTATTTATTATGGCCAACGGCCATACCACGCTGAAAAACCCAGTTCTCGTCAGATCACTGAAGTTAAGCAGCGTTGGACGCGGTTAGTACTTGGATGGGTGACCATTCAAGAATACTGAGTGCTGTTGGCACATCGTGGGTGTGGTGAGCCCACAATTGTAGTTATTTACTACAAGAAACTATCCACCTAGAAACACTACCCAAATCGGGTAGTGTCATGCCTACCCTGAAAAGGAAATGGCTTAATGGTATACATACATTTGCCTAGATTTCGCCAGAAGTTGCAGTTGAATCTAGAAAATGGGCAAAAATAAGAAATTAGCCCGGTTTTTCTTACTCATTATTCTCCAACCGAACAAGTCACGCCTACCCCGAAAGGGAAATGGATTAATGGTATAATAATAATAATAATAATAATAAACTCAGTCTCGATTGATCAAAAATACTTCAAATAAGGCTCATTTGACGCATGTTTTTAATCGCTAGTTTTCTAGGTGTCCTCGTACTCCCTGACGGTACTGTATTTGAGCCAAGTTTTAGTGATAATCTAGCATTTTCCAGGAGGAGGAGGAGCAGGAGGAGTAGGAGGAGGAGTTTTCTAGATTTATTTTACATGAGTTTCAAATTTTTACCATTATTTGCCTAGATTTCGCCAGAAGTTGCAGTTGAATCTAGAAAATGGGCTAAAATAAGAAATTACCCCGGTTTTTCTTACTCATTAACTCAGTCTCGATTGATCAAAAATACTTCAAATAAGGCTCATTTGACGCATGTTTTTAATCGCTAGTTTTTTAGGTGTCCTCGTACTCCTGGATGGTACTATAGTTGAACCAAGTTTAAGTTTTTCCATATAGTTTTAGCGATAATTCAGGACATAGATGAGATATCACGGGACATCCCGCAATATAGTGTTTGTTTGGATTTAGATGTGCACAGATCAAACTGTGCACGTCTAATTTCGAACGTGCACAGTTTGACGTTTCGGTATCGATGTGTACAGTTGGGCACGTGCAAAGATGCTCTGTGCAAAGTTGTCCGGTACTCCAATGTAACATGGAGCGCGCGGCACGGCGGCTCGGCAGAGGCGTCGCGTCATGCTAGCGAATTCAAACGTGATACACACGTGAGTATTAAAACAGACAGCGGGTAGACGGCAGGTGTAGTCGTTCCACATTCCAGTCTCGTGCGTCGACGATCGAGCCTTATTTGACAGTCAACTCGACTGTATGTATGCGTTTATGATTTATGTTTGGTACATGCGGATGTCCAAACGAATCACAATCAACACCGAAATCTTTAATGAACAAACTTTAACGATATTCTCTTTCAAATGCATTCCTTTTCAGACCTTTTTTTCTCATTGTAATTCACGATCAGTGCAACGAAATAAATTAACTTTGACATCACATGTGGAGCATTAATATCCCGTTGCTGATCAAATCCGAGATCAAATATTCATTAGTGCAGGATAATTCAGCAACTATTGTACGAAACATTTAATTGATTAATTTCAATTATATACACAGACTTACCGACTCAGGCGAGTCGCGGACGTTAAGCCATTTCGAGCGCGGTTAGCACTCGGATGGATGACCATTTGTGATTTACGCCTGGGTCATGTATTCCCTGCGTTTAAATAACGTCGAGCGGGAGGTTTGGCGCCGAGGATGACTGTGAGAACCGACTGTATTCGGGAAGATCGTTTTCTGCAGTTTTCCTCTCCCCTGGCTAAACTTCCAGGGAAATAGTCCAGCGATAATAATATTAATAATACACGGACTTAAACTTGATGTTTACAAAATCTAATGAACCCTTTGTTCATTTACTGACCTTATTTTGACCCGTAATTTCTGAGTAGTGTGGTTGACCTGCATTTTAATTTGAATTTCAGGAGTACGACAGCCTGATGACGGAATGGCAGGCTGCTGGACGACGGCTAGCCCTCGAAATGTCAGACCTTAAAGAATGCACAAGCCTGTCCGGAAGTCTGACATCCCTGAGTCGACTCCTTACAGACCCCACATCACGAAGAACCGCCAGAGAGGCCGACGAAGCAATGGTTTCCCTCGAGGAACGCGCTGTCCCACTCTTACATGTGGACAACGTCAGGTGAGCTCAATTTTTAAGTCTTCAGAAGAAATTAAACTCGAAGCTCATTTCTTTATTCACGACGACACAATTTGTCTCACAAGGAATCTGACTATCAAGAACATGATTTCATCAACAGGTGCATCCAATTTCCAACGCTTTCCAAATTCAGCGTTGCTGCACCCGGAAAAGACCGGGCATTTTTTTCAACCAGGGTTCCACATTCTTTTTTTCAAATTTTCTTTGGGATATGTATTTCAAACTATAAATTGTTTAATTTTTAAAGTTTGAATTTGAAAATTTAAATATTCCGGAAAAGGGGAAAATAACCATGATTTTTTTTCTATGAAAGTCTTAATTGTCCACCTTGTAATTGGAAGAACACTGCTATGATGATTCCGAAACTTTATTCAAAAACGTTAAACCATAAAAAAACATAAGTTAATAATTCAAACATCCTAGAAAAGGACATCCTGGATACTCAATGTGAAACTTTACTTTGTCTATATACTCTCAAAGAAAGACTTTAAACGAACTAAAAAGTTCGCGAAACTCGAACGAGAGATCTTGACTGTGCTTATTGTTAGAGCCGGTATAAAAAGCAAGAAGTAAAAGTGGAGAGTTCTCGTTCCATTTAACCCTAAAGAATGGGTTCTGTCATTTTATGATATATGTAAATAAGAATGAGACCTTTCCACAGTCTATTTATGATCAGTCTACCTTGAACAAAAACTACCCGCGTTTTTCATCAAAGTCTTTTTTTCAGGCCCGAAATTCTCGTTTTCAATCGAGCTGTTCGATTAAGGACCTTATCGTCATCCTCTCTAATTATGAGAACGAATTTTATTCACATTCTCAGTTTGGTGCTTTTCAATATTTGTTGAATAAATAAAAGCCTAAAAGATCATCAATGGGTGTGAAAGTCTTTACTTTCATTCAGCTTTTTAAATCTCGAAGAAGCCTCAACTCTTGTGTATCTATTAATTTTTCTTAATCTTTACCATCTTCTTTGTAGACTATCCCTGGAAAAGTCACAAAGATTATTAGAGGAATTAGGAACTGCCGCTTCGAGATTGGAATCGTCTTTTGAATCCCGGCGAGCAACCATCAGAAATCTTGCAGTCCTGCGCAGCATTGAAGATCAAGCCCGAGAGGTAAGTCAGACAATTTTCTCTAGGGGAAATAATCGAGGAAAAAATCTTCCCACATGCTTTATTTTTTTCTAGAATTAATGGAGAGCTAAATGATTCCACATTTTTCTAAAATACAGCGTTGCTACAGGTCAGGGAATTTAAAACTGGTCAGGGAAAGTCAAGGAATTTCAGGGAAAACCTGAAAGAGTCAGGGAATTTTTGATAAACTGAAGTTGACTAAGGTTTTATAAACTTAGGGAATAAGCATACACATAAACCCTGTCATGGAACCTTAATGAAGTTAAATTTATAGAAAAGCAAATGTGTTAATAATAATTGAGTCTTACAAACGTATAATTTTATCAGTTTTTGGTGGAGAATTCATCTTGTGGTTAAAAATTTTATTATTTGGTTGCAAATGTTATTATTTTGTTGCAAATTCAACAATTTGGTTAAAAAGTAATTCTTTTTAGTGAAACAATCAACTAGTTCGTTGAAAATTAACTTTTTTGTTGAAAATTCATATTTTTCGTCTCAAAATTCAATTGTTTTGTAGAAAATTCGTCTTTTCGGCGTGAAAATTCAAGATCTTCGATACATTTTTTTCTTTTCTGCCTGTGAAATCTTTCTTGGTTGAAAATTACAGTCTTTTGTTGAAAAATCGTCTTTTTTGGTTGAATTTAACTGTTTTTGTATCAGAATTAATTTTTTTTTTGCCTGAAATATCAACTATTACATTTTTTGTTAAGAATTCATATTTTTTGGTAGAAAATTCAACTACTTAGTTGAAAGTAGAACTATCTTGTTAAAAATTCATTTTTTTGGTTGATCATTTATTATTTTAGTTTAAAAACCTTTTTTTTTGTTAAATATTTAACTATTTTGTTAATTTCAAAAAAAAAAAATTATGTATTTTGCTGAGAAATCGTCTTTTTAGGTAGACTATTAATCGACATGATGAAAAATTCATCTTTTGGGTTGAAAATTCATGTCTTTGGTTGAAAATTTAATTATTTTGTTAAAAATTCAGTTTTTATGGTTAAAAATTATTTTTTTTGTCAACTAAAAATATAGCTATTCCATTTTTCATTAAAAATTGATCTTTTTTAGTCGAAAATTCATGTATTTTGTTAAAAATGCGTTTTTTGGTAGACAATTAATCTTCTTAATTGAAGACTCATGTTTTTATTGGAAAATTTAACTATTTTGTTGAAGATTCGTTTTTTTTAAGTAATTTTTCTCACCGAAAGTTTAAATATTCCATTTTTTGTTGAAAATTTATTTCTCGTAGTTGAAAATTCCACACTTTGGTTGAAAATTCGTCTTTTTAGTAGAATAATGATTTTTTTCAATAGAAAATTTAACTATTTTATTCAAAGTAAAAAATTGATATTTTTAAATAAAAAATTCATCTATTTATCTTTTTGAGTAGGAAATTAATCTTCTTGGCTGAAAATTCAGCTATTGTGTTAAAAATTAATTTTTTTGGTTGAAGATTCATAATTTTAGTTAAAAATTAATTTTATTGCCTCAAAATTCAACACTTTCGTTGAAAATGAACTTTTTTGTTAATAATTCATATTTGTGGGTCTTACCCAAGAAAAATTGAGGGTCCGGATCAAAAAGCCGGTTATAAGTTTCTGGCTAGGCTATCTCCACTCTGAGCGTCAGAAAGCTATAACCTGTTATCTGATCCGGGCCCTCAATTGATAATGGTCAGGGAAAATGAAGAATTGGTAAAGGAAAAGTCAGGGAATTTCGAAATTTGGATTTTGTAGAAACCTTGAAATAGCTCTTTTTTGTATCTAAAGGCGTCAGTATTCGACTGACATACTCTGAACAATTCGTGGGAAAGCAAATCGTTTTGCCTTATGTGCAAAGACCATGCCATTGAACCAAAAGATCCTTCGCTTCGCGACGTGGGCTCATTATTCCACGTATGCACTTAGCTCCATACAGAGAGGCTCCCAACTTTCCTGGCGACGATAACTTTAGCAATGCACTATTTCATTTTCATTTCGTGGTCAATTACGAGTCGGCTTTTTCCTCTTAATCCAGATTGATAATAAAGCACAAAGCCTTGAATTTGTCATTGTCGGAACGATTGATCCCGCGAGAACGAGATTTTTCTAAACAGTTGAAATTTATTGTTCTTTCGACGAGGAGAATTTTACGACTGCTTTGTCAGATTCTCATAAAATTTGCATCCTTGGTTGTAATTACTTCACTTTTAGTGTAAGTAAAACATTGTTTCATTGTTTCATTATTAAAAACAAGTCATGATCGCGGAATGCCATAAAGTCCCTACAGAATATTATACTGTCACGAATAAATATACTAGCGAAAGCTGCGATGTGAATCAATCTTGGTGAAATTGGATTGCTTCTTTTAGAGAAATAGAATCTATCTTGTTTTAAAATAAAACATTTTCTTATCATAAAGTGAAACAGATTTCATTTCTGTATAGAAACAATCTAATCTCAAATAGACAGATTCACATTCCGGCTTTCGCAGAAAGATTTAGTTGCGGCTGGAGTGATTTTATAGCATTCTATTGTAATAGATTGTAGATCAAAGTCTGAGAGGAGACTTGCCTAACTTGGTTCTTGATTATAAGAAAACAGGTTTGTAATACCTGTTGCGAGTCCTTATCAATACTAACCGTTTCATTATTATACTCATTGTACCAGTTCGTTAGTGTCAAAGGTGACATGTTCTTGACATGGTGTCCGTTTAACAATTTACTGTTACAATACTCATTCCGATAGACTCTGTTGACTAATTTACGACATCTCATAAAATCTATAGTGGCCTCACTTACATTTTTTCTTGTCAAGAATTTTTTGTTCAGAAAAGAAATGATATTGTTCTGAATAATTCAGGGCCGTCGACGACCAATCATCTTGGCAGTTTCTTGGCATGACGAGACAATATTCTTCTGAACAAAGTATGACTAAACTGCAGAGTGCAGACTTGACTAAAATTTCTCAGCGTTAACGTCTTGATTAATAACTCATTCAACCAGTAAACGTCAGAGGGTGTTTTTTCTCACTTGATAGTGTAATATTTTAATCAGAACATAAGTCATTTGTTAGCGCCTTGTGATCAGAGGTCGTTACCATAGACTTTCCATCGGAATATCATAGACATAGAGAGTTGTAACAACGGGATTTCTTGGTTGGCCCATTGGCGGGCAATAAAAGTCTCTATCCCTTGCTTAACGTACCGTTAAACTATCACTAAATGACACTGAGGACAAGTCGTTTGCCCGAGGTCTTCCCAATGCCTTCGCCTTGTACCTGTGCCTGTACTTACAGTTTGACTGCGTTTTCTCGTGGTGCAGCTGAGCATCATAATCCACTCGTTCGCATCAATCTTGCGTCGCGGCCGGCAGGCGCTGATTTGACTCCGCCTTCCGTCAATCCGGATCCCATGGTTTTCCGCGACGTAACCGAAGACCCATAACCTCGTTCTGCCCCTTGCCTTAAGCGACCTTTCGTGGTGTCGACCTCCTTTATATCGAACCACGTCATTGACCTCAACCTTCCAGATCTTCGAGATGCAACTTTGTCCAAGGCGGCTTTTCAGGACTAGCCTCCCATTCGTCTTTGGTCAATGGTAATTTTAAAGTCACCTAATCACTAGGGTGGTCCAAAAAACCTCAACTTTTTAAAAATTACGGTGTACCTTGATGCTCGCCTTGCTGTTTCTTTCTTATAGATGTAAGTGATTGTCAATATAGGTCTTTGACTTCGTCTTGATTTCCTCTATAATTTTAGATCATTTATAAACCATAATAATCTTAACGAGTGACCCAACAGTATGAAAAATACATTTTTTGTCATGAAACTTGCCAATAGAGTCCCATTCCTGTTTGTTATTAATTGTTTAAAGAGTACTTATATTCGGCAATAGTCTGCACCTAGCAGAATGTCAACGGACCAGAGGTTTTATCTCAGCTATCACTATTTAAAAAAAAACGTTTCTTTCTTACTGCATAAGTTCAAAGGTGTTCCCAGTGCATAACATTCCCATGAACCAAACCATTAACTTTTTCAATCTTAAGATTTTAATATTTTTTATAAAAATCCTGTGGCCAGCGCTACTCCAGTAAACAGTAATCTTTTTTCATGGTTTAGAATCAATATACCAAAGAGCACCGTATTTTTTTAAGTTTTTAAGGGGTTTTATGGAATTTAAAGGGATTAATGAGATTTTAAGTGATGACAAGAGATAATTTGGAATTTGAGGATATTCTAAGAAATTTCCAAATATTTCAAGGAATAGAAATTGTACAATAATTTCATACTTTTTCAAGAGATTTTAAAGGATTTAAAAAGATATTTCATGGATTTTAAGGTTTTTTATGGAATTTTAAACTATTTCAGTAGATTTAGAATATTACAAGCTATTTTAAAAGTATTCAATTCAATTCAAGAATTATAATATTCAAAATATTTCAGGGGATTTTAAATGTTTCAAAGAATTTAAAGGGATTTCAAGGAATATTAAAAGATTTCATGGGGTTTGAAATTATTTCTATTCTAAGGGGTTGGATGAGATTTCAAACTATTTCAAGTGATTCCAAGGTATTTCAAGAGATTTCAAAAGAGTAGCAAATATCAAAGAAATTCCAAGGAATTTCAAAATATTTTAAGGGATTTTAAGTAATATTCAAGATTTCAAGTAATTTTAGAGGATTTCATGAGACTTCAAATTATTTCAAGTAATTCCAAGACATTTCAGGGGATTTGAATTTCAAGAGATTCCAAGAGATTTTGAGGGATTATAACGGATTATAAAAGATTTAAAACGATTTCAAGTGATTCCAAAGTATTCCAAGGGATTTAAAGAGATTTCGAATAAGTTTCTAAAGATTTACAAATATTTAAAGGTATTTTTAAAAATGTTTAGAGATACAAGGATTTCAAGTGATTTCCAAAGAATAAAAATAAGGAAGGGAATTCAGAGGAATTTAAAAAGATTTTAGGGAATTTTAATTTGAAAGGATTTCATGCGGGATTTCAGATTATTATAAGGATTTCCAAGCGACGTCAAGGGATTTCAAGAGATTCCAATAAATATCAAATGATTCAAGGGATTTAAAAAAAAGAATATTAAAAAATTCAGAAGATTTCTCAATATTTTATATACTTCAAGGATTTCCACAAATGAGTACTCTGGAATTAAAAGTTAATAGAATTGTAAAAAATGAATACTCTTCAATTTATTATTTATCATTTAAGGTAAAAGTCTCAGTAATCTTGACGATTCCAATAATCGTGAAACTTGGTTATAATTTAAATACATTGATCAAAAATATGTTAAAGGTAACATGTAATGACAAACCTGATTTATTTATAGCATTCCACAGTATAAAATTGAATTTAAATTTATTCAAATTAAGTAAAAAGGAAACAAATTGTGTCACTATTACTGGGACCGTTACTTTATTATAAATTAAATTTTTCTTAAAGGTTTGGCTTGTATGACAAGATTGACATCAATCCTACGGGATTTTCGATCAGAAATATTTGAAAATCCTATATTGGTCTTTTTTATTCAAAATCATGTTATATGCCATTTAAGTGCGGTTTCGGACATTGTGCTAAATGGCCTCCACTTAAATCGAAGACAACACTCGCTCGTTCCGAATGTAAACAGGCAGGGCCGCATGAATCATTTCTATTTTTTACCCATGACGCAACCTGATGCAACTAATGCGCTAAGTGCGGCCCTCATGTTGCTTGTCACGCTTGACTGTTCACAGCCTATCTTTCGGCCCCGCGGCTACTCTCATTACGAAACCGCCGAGGTTGAAATTCTAGGAACGACTTAGATGGGAGATGCTTAAATGGGATTCTCAGTGTAAAAAGAGCTTTGTCTAACACATTTTCAATTATTTTCTTCTTTGAAACTACACAACAAAAAGAGGAAATTCACATTTATTTTATCTTTATAGACCAGCTTCGTTTTATTCCCGTGCCGGTAGATGCAATTACACTATATGTAAGGAATTCCATTATTGCTAAATTCAAATCTGCACCAGTGCTTTGCTGAAATAAAAAAACGTCTTCTGTGGGAGTAACGCACTAACGCTTATTTTAATCCAAATGGAAATCTTGCGGCCGTATCCATTATCCAACTCTTCTAAGAAGGTAACTCTTCCAAGAAACACGTTTGATGCATTTCTATAATAGCACCATCACTCGGTCATGCATCCTTCAATAATTTACAACAAATTGAGCGATTAGACATCGATTAGATCGACATTCACAAATTGCGTGAAAGCCGTATTGATGAAAAAGAACATTCTTTTACCTTATTACATTTCTTCATAAACTTCTTATCTATTTTACGTTAAAACTCTAGGGCATGAACAGAAGAATTAAGGACAATAATCTACCAGTGTATCTAGCTAATACATTCTGTTCGAAGGATGAAGTTGGTTTTCAAAAATGAAGTTATTTATAGAAGATTTTTAAGTAATGCAAATTTCTATGTTAAAATGATTATTTCGGACAAATAATTTTTAAACAAGAAAAAATCTGACTCGGCTCGGATTTGAACCGGGAACTCCACCGTCTATGAGTGGAACGTTGTCAAATCATTAATCGTTTTAACATCGAAATTTGTATGACTTAAAAATTCCAAAACTCGGATGTTGACATCTTTAAATGGTAATAAAATCTTCCAAAAATTAATTGGTAAGTGATATTTTTTAAATAAACCTATTTGATGTCTTACTTAAGTTCTTTAATTTCCTTTTTCAGTAAAGAAGTTTTTATTTTTTTTATGACTTAAAATACTTGGAATAAAGAAGAAGCCTTTAATCTTTTTGACTTCTGATATTAGTTTCAGTAAAAATAATTACATTCCCGAAATCCATGAGAATTAGAATTTTTTAATTGCATCTATTGCAATCATGAGTGGTGCCATTAGCTTTCTTAGTTTATCATATTAAAAAATCAGGATGATTTCAAATATTATAAAAGTTGTACGACTTTACCTTTTTAAACTTTTCATACCTGTTAATTAGAAAATTGTTAATCTTGTTGATCAGCTTTCAGCTTTAATCTTTCAACATTAAATTATTGCAAACTTTTATCGTTTAAAATTAAACAACCTCTAATTGAAAGAATTTAAAACAGAATAATCTTATGTCGACACTCATTGAAAATGTTTTGGTTACATTTTTAAATCTGTGAAAATGGTATCGTTTGAAAATAATTATATTTTTAGTTGACGAAATAATTAAGTAAAACCAGTGCTTGGTTAAATAATTTATTTTAACCTGATATATCCACAATTGCTTGAATAAACGTTTGAAATTAAACAATTTTTAATCAACAACTTTAAATAATTGAATATATCTTAAATCAAAGCCTTGGATATCAAACAACCCGTAAAAGAGAAATGCTTAACATAGTACACTTAGAAAAACTTGGACGCTATATAAATGTAGAATTTGTTATTCTTAAGCTCACCAATATCAGTAATTTCACTACTTAGCATTTAAAACTAAAAATTAATCAATTTTATTACTTAAAAGTGGATTATTTACAAATTTAGAGAATTTCAAATTGACAATTTTGTCATTGGAATTGCTGAAAGATAGTAAAATATCAAGTTTATTGCGAAATTTTTTTTAACACTTTTTAAGATTTCCACGTTCTAGGGCTTAATTTATCAGATCAAGAAAAATACTGATTCCAATTTTTTTTAAATAGGTGTTCATTGAATATTAAGTGCAATATTTCATATCAAAAGAAAAAACAACATTTAAAAAAAAACGTTATGTTATGCTATTCATCACATTATAGCGCCAGGATAAAACAGGGGAAAGGAGATAGAAAGCAGAGTATAGAGAAGGTGAGAAGAATCCGAGAACTGAGAACAGAGATTGCATTTAGTCGAGAAGCTGTATGCGTAGTCGGGCGATCCTTTTGCGTCCCGTTCTCACGTGTTTCGCGCGCCTGTGCACGGTGCACGTGCACGTGACACGTACGGGAGCATCCGCGGCGATCGCGTGATTAATTGATGCTAGATAACAAGCCTGGTAAAGACTATAATACAAACCCTCCTTTTCGATTGGCTACAATATTCAATTTTATTCTAAAAGGTGATTAAAAGTGAAATGGAAGTCAGTAGTTCACTAAATTGTGCCTTAGAAGATTTCTTTTTTCTTCTTTCTTAAACAATCCGATTCCAAGAGATATTCACAAATTAGTGATTACAATATTTCGTTAGTCACAATTAAATCTTCTAAGAAAATAATAATAAATAATTTGAAAATATTATATTGTGCTACAAGTGCGGAAAGTTGTCAGTTTCACACGGGTATGACGTTTGCTGTACGAGGAGAGAATCGAAGGGGACTTGTAGGCGAGTTCGAGGCGAGCCGAAAATGACATGAAAATGAGTCTATTTTTGCAAGAAATCCACAAATTGTCGGTAATTTATGGCAATTCATCGGTAATTCGTGGTAATTTATCAGTCATTTGTGGTAACTTATCACTTCGAGTTGGTCGAGTTGGTATCTTTAATTTTGCTCGCTGAAGTTTCCTGGAGTCTCTTGCAGTAATTTCAATGTTCTGAAGGCAATTAAAATCAGTAAAGTCTCCTGTGACTTCATTGATTTTCGTGAATTCTGTGACGTCAGAAGGCTTGAGTTACTTCCAAAGATTTTAATAGACTTTCAGTAACTTCAGAAGACATCAGTGACCTTCAAGAGATTTCAGTAACTTTAGTAGACTTCTGTGATTTCAGCGACTTCAGAAGACTTCAGTTTAAAAGTAGATAAAAATCCGAAAACGTTTATAAATTATTTAAAATAAATAATAAATATAATTTTTTTCTCATAAAGCAATAATTACAACTTTATTACTTATTATTATTGTTTATTATTATAAATTATTAAAATTTACGCTTAATATTATGCATTGTAATTTGTTTTATGCACTTATCAATTATTATAGGTACCAATTTTTAGACTGAAGCCCTGGTGGAAATATTTTTTCATAATAAAATGCAATAAATTCCAAAAAAGTACAATTATCTGAAATTTTTTTTTAATTTGTAATCATTTGTAATTTTTTTTAAAGTATCCTAATAATAACAAAAAAATTTAGTTTCTAGTCGATTTTTTCCATTGTGTTTCTATTGTCCTTCAAAATATCCAAAAATTTCCGGAAATTTTCGGTAATTTATGATAATTTATGGTAACTTATTGCTGCAAGTTGGTCCAATCTGTCAAACAAACTGTCAACGCGATCAACTGATAATTTTTGTTATTCACTTGTGACGTCACTTTTTACTCCCTAGGGGGTGAAAATGTGTTATGAAAAATATTTAATTACAAATAATTGATCTCGAAGACTTTTTATTTGAAATTAGGGGACTCAACATTCTGAATTTGCAAACGTTTCAATTTATAACTGTTATTAACACAGTAAAAGTTAGAAATATTTTTATTATAACTATTTCAAATTTGAAACCCATATTCAAAGATATTACTTAATTTTGAATTTGGAAACGCTTTAAATTAGAAGATCCAAAGATACTTTGAAATTGCATCTCTCTGAAATCAGAAACGTTGAAATTCGAATACATTCAACTCGAAATCGCAGGAATTCAAAATACTTTCAAACCCGGAACTTGCACTTCCTAATTTGTAGATAATTAAGATTAGCTATCGTATTAGAACCTCGAGTTTAAAAAGCAGTTTGAAAATATCTTCATACAAATTTTTAATTATGCAAGAAAAAACTGTGAAAGTCAAATGGTTTATTACAAAAAGCCGCAGACATTAATGACTTGTTACGAGTCAAGGCAATTTAGAATCATAAAAATAAACATGTCACAAACAAGTGTCTAAGATCAGCCAGTGAAATTAAGACTTACACCCACTCGGGTCTTCATTTTTTCGAATTTTAATTAGACTCAAAGAAGGTTAGACAATATTTAATGGGCTATAATGAACGTACGTCAGTGGTGTGTCACTAGAATAAAAAATAAACAATAAAAAATGCATCCCGTTATCGGACGGAAATGTCTTTTCAATTGCCTAGGCTGATTATTTCGTGTCCATGAAAACTTGTGGTACATCTCAATTCCGAGCATGGCACTTGGCTCCTTTCTTGCGTCAAGTCGTTAAGTTCTGAATGGGTGAGCGGCTTCCTTCACGCACAAAGCATTCCTCGGTAATTAGATACGTGATGCGTTCCACGTGAGTTCAACTTACGCACGCACGCGTTAGCGAATCGTCTGCAAGTGTGGATCGAAACCTCTGATGCAAAGCCTACATCTAGGCGAGTAGTGTACATATAACTTCATCTCTGCACCTGAGTGCAAATCTCACTCAGGTTATTGAAACTTTCTTAGGAAATCGTGTCTCGGAACTGGAACACACCAGACACTTGATAATTGTATTTCATTCAAGCTCTCTAGATTTTTCTTCCGCGTCAGATTAATTATATTCTATAATAGGCTAATGACACCAATAGTAGGCCTGCCTGCCCTCTGATTCTCGCCTACAAGAAAAAAATCGATGTTTGCCCTGAACATCTAGATGTTTCACGTTAACATATTTTATGTTTAACTGTAGGACAGACATGTAGATGTTAAAGGTTAGTTTCTGTGGATATTAAAGATATGCAATGCAGATCGTTCTTACCTCGAAGAAGAAGCATCAAATAGTACTTGAACCATTTTACTCTATCCGAACTATTAACAGCATTACTATTAATATTTTAAAACAAAATGTTAGTAATCATAATTTTTTCCCGATTCACATACAATACGAAATGACATCTAACGACATTGACTATAAGCTTCATCAAGCGGCCGACAGATGTCCGGCGTGTTTTCCTGTACATCTACTACTGAACATTCATTTTTCTCCGTGTCAGAATATTAAATAAGAAAACGGGTGATTCTCCCAAACTGATCATTTTACAGGTTAAAAACCTATGACTTGTACTTAGTTTGAACTGATGCAACAAAATAATCTCGAGGTCAAACTGATTTTCCATTTTTATATAATTCTCTGGGTCCCAGACATCCAGACGTACAGAAGAATCCAGAGGAATAACACAGGCCGACAAAAATGACATCATTTTTGTACCCAAAACCGGACTATGTGACCCCGAAGGATTTTGGTATCCTAAAACCGAATCCGTTATTCAAATTTTTGCTATACGTCAGGTTTTTGAGATATCCTAACCTGAAAGTGCAAAAATGGCTATTTTTAGCCATATTTGAGGCAATATAACATGATCAGCATTTTTTTTCTAAAAACTGTTAACGCCATCGTTTAGTACTCCTTTTTATCTTTCATTTTCATTTTTGATCATCTCGAACCGATTTTTTTCCCCCGAGATATCTCACATTAACCATTTCAGTTCCTCAATGCATTGTGGAACAATGCAAGGCGCAGAGAAACCGAATGGTTAGTGTGTCATATCTCGGAGAAAAAAAATTGTTTCGAGATGATCAAAAATGTAAATGGAATATGAAAAGGAGTACTAAACGATGGCGTTAGCAGTTTTTAGAAAAAAAATTGCTGATCATGTTATATTGCCTCAAATATGGCTAAAATAGCCATTTTTGCACTTTCAGGTTAGGATATCTCAAAAACCTGACGTATAGGAAAAATTTGAATAACGGATGAATAGGCATTCAACTTTGTTTAGAGTCGCTATCTTACAAACTCATTTTAAACTTTAGTTATGTTCGCACTATTGATCAATGTAAAAAGAGAAAAACAATTGAATTTCTTTCATTTATTTGTGTTGCTCAATATGAACCAATTATGGTTCAGTTTTGTTTGAGTACATTTTGACGTCGTATCTTTGTTCAAAACTAAACTTTATTTTAAAGCATGGCGCAGAGTTGGTATCCAATAGTTTTTCTTGAAAATATATACAGAGATTTATTTACATTATAAATTTGTAATTGACACCTACCAGAGGAATTACTGTAAAATTTCTAGAATACAGATAAATGTCATCTTGGTCCAACTTAATAATCCATTTTTATACATAGCCGCTCTCGAGAGCAAATGCTCTCGAGAATATGCTCAGCATTTAAGATCGAACAGAGCATTTATAGAGCATTAAAGAGAATTTAAAGAATTTATTGTTTAAACCAATATATATCATATCATAATTAATACATATATTTTTACAAAAACATTCTAGAGTGAAATAAACGTATACTTTTTTAAATTACAGAGTTGTTACAGGTCATGTAATTCCAGAAAGTTGAAAATTAATCTGTTTCGGTTGAGGATTTAAACTATATTGTTGAAAATTCATCTTTTTTGATTGAATTCAACTATTTTTGGTATAAAATTAACTACTACTTTGTTAAAAATTCATTTATTTGGTTGATGTTTCATCATTTTAGTTAAAACCTCCTTCTTTTGTTCAAAATTTAATTATTTTGTTGACAATAATGTTTTCTTGATGAAAATTAATTGTTTTAACTGAAAATTTAACTCGTACATGTTTGGTTCAAAATTTATCTTCTTAAGTTGAAAATTCAAATATCTGGTTTAAAATTCCTGTATTTTATTGGAACTCGAATTTTGTGGGAGAATATTTCATCTTCTTGGTGACTAATTCATCCTTTTGGGTGGAAATTCCTTTAAAAATTCAAATATTTGATTGAAAATTCATGTACTTCGTTAAAAATTCATCGTAATGGTTGAAAATTGATCTTTTTGTTTGAAAATGAGATTTTTCTTATTTAGAATTAATTTTTTAAACTGGAAATGTAACTGTTCCATTTTTTGTCGAAAATTTATCTTTTCTGATAGAAATTTAATCTTCTTGGTTGAAAATTATACTATTTCGTTGAAAATTTACTTAGATTTTATTAAAAATTATTGGTTTTTACTGAAAATTAAACTATTCTATTTTTAGTTGAAAATTGATCTGTTTTCGATGAAAATTGAACTATTGGTTGAAAATCCGTCTTTTTTTTTGTAAAAGAGTACTCTCTCATTAGTTGAAATTTCATCTTTTTGGTTAAAAATTAATTTCTTTGTTTGAAAATTCGTTTGTTTTCGGTTTGGAAATTTATTTTACTGACTGAAAATTATCCTACTTTATTTTTGGTAGAAAATTTATCTTTTTAGTTAGAAATTCATGTATTTTGTTGAAAATTAATTTTTTTTTAGTTGAAGATTCATCTTTTTAGTTGAAAATTCACTTTAACTATTAAATTTTTTGTGCAAAATTTACCTTTTCGATAGAAATATAATCTTTTTCATTAAAAAATTATCTGTTTAGTAGAAAATTTAACTATTCTATTTGTTGCTAAGAATTCATTTCTTTCATTGAAAAAAAACTGTTTAGTTGAAAATTCATCATTCTGATTAAAAAATAATTTTTTTTGGTTGGCAATTCGTTTCTTTTTAGTTGAAAATTAATTTTTTTAACTGAAGATATAACTATCCCATTTTCTGTTAAAATTTTATATTTTTAGTTGAAAATGAATTAATTCTGCTGAAAACTCGTTTTTTTTTAATTTACTTTTCAAACTGCAAATTGAAGTATGTATTATATTTTTGGTTTGTAAATTCATCTTTTTTAGTTTAATATTAAATTATTTTGTTGAGAATTCATTTTTTTTTTTTTTGAAAATTGATTGTCTTAACTGAAAATTTAATTCTTCTGTTTTTAGTTAAAAATTCATTTCTTTGCTTGAAAATTTACCTTTTTCACTTGAAAACACAACTAAAAAGTATTTTAAATATATTTAGAAACAAAATTTATTTTGCATTAATATTATTAATCTTCTAGGTGTATGGTTGGTTTTATACCGAGAAGAATTTAGCAATTGGGATATTGTAGCAACCCTGAGTAAGGCACTGTTTAATGCGAATAATATGTTGTCTATTACTTTGACTTCTTTTATCGTTTAAATTTAGCACCCTTTCCAATTTGAAGCGATGCATTTTTCCGCGAAATTTAAATAATCTAATTATTATTAATAAAAGTAGAAAATACGATTTTTTAAATCCTACTTCAAAATGCTCATAAATGCTCATTAAATTCTTAAAGCACATAAAGGCCGAGCATATTCTCGAGCATATTCTCATGCTCGTGAGAATTTCTCCGAGCACTTAAACTCTTTAGAACACTACGATTAATACCATTGGAGGGGCATCTCACTCCAAGAAATTTAGATAGTAACCTCAAGTGGCCCGCTACTGATGTCTTTACTCTATTTCAGTAAAACAAATATTCTCAGAATATTATTTGGTAATCAAAATCTCAATCCTCTGATCAACTCTTTCTAGTGGGCGATGCCCATTTGATCACCATCTACCTGCTTACTCTACCCCATCTACCCAACTCCCCTTTTGTAGCCGAGGGATCGCCAGACGCTGTCACCGGCCCTTGAAAAATAGTGTTTATAGTGTCATGAATTTTTAAAAATAGTAGCAAAATAGTGGTTATTTGAATTTATAAAAGATTTTATTATGTAAATTCTAAGCCTAATTGATAAAAGTGCTATTTTGATATTTTGTAATAATTTGAGTCCGAGCCCTGAAAGTTGCAAGTTTTGGGATTTTCAGATACAATGCATTGACATAAATATAATCTGCTGGCAAGGGTCGGCGACAGCATCTGACGATCCCTTAGCTACATGAGAGGAAGTTGGGTAGAGTGGGTAAATCAAGCAGGTAGACAGCGATCAAATCGGCACTGCCTTTTCCAGTCACTATATTATACATAATTATAGATTGTAAGAGTGATATAAACTTAGCAAAATCATCCCGTTATAAATTTATTTCAAAGAACGGCTCGCACAGTGCCCTGCTCTGTTTTACATACATTTACATCAAAGACATCTTGAAGATACAAGTAGGTCACTTGACAATTGTTTAATTGTTCGATTCCTCTTCCTTTCATGGTGGGACACGAATGAGCGGAAATCGATATCAATGCACGATTTGTGCCAATTCTTTCAACGTTAATTCAGTTCTTCTCATCAGTTTTGCCGACCCTTACATAATCAAAAAAAAAAAGATTTTGTTTAACTAAGAATTTAGAGCCTTTAAGCATGTAGTACAGTGTAAATCAAAAATCAATTAAAACTTGAAAACAAATATAGTTATTTCAGCTTAAAATATTCAAGCTAGAACAGGAAACCGGTAATACTGGAAAATGACTCAAAATTCAATTCTTATTTTAAAGAATCTATCCAATCATTTTGAGTGTTACTTATCACATTAAATTATATAAATTTGAACCAGTTAGTTTCGAAATTCACTGAAATTGTTATTCATATGTAAAAATGTTCATTTTTGAAAGTCTAATTCTAAAATCGTAGTTTTAAAGATCCCTTTTTTAAATTCAATGTAACTATTTTTCTAACTGTAATCACTTATTGTACCTCTACAAATGGAAACATTTGATAATTAATAATTTTAAAAGAATTGTTCAAAAATTTAGAATTTTAATTCCCAGTCATAAAATTGTAATAAAAGCGTTTGCAGCTGAACAATTTTAAGTTGTATCATTCAAATTTATAGGGGTTCAAATTTAAATCTATTTAAGCTGTACAATCGGTATTTAAATATGTTGACATCCTTGAACAATTTTTATAGATATGTTTAAAATTGAAAAATTCATGAGTGAAACCTTGTAAATTTAACAATGTAAAATTAATAGCCTTTGAATTTGAAAAAAATTTGAAAAAAATTTTAATGATCTGAGCTACCTTGATTATTTTCAGCTTGATATCTGCTTGAACTGAGCTAAAATAAAACACACCTAGTTCATCTTAAATTGCAGTAGCTGTAATTGCAAAATTTATTCGACGGTAAAAGCTTGAGAATTATTACACCTTTTAATAATAAATTATAAGAAAATTTCTGAAAAGAACAAGAATAAACTACGTCTCTCTCGTTGTCAATCATTTCTTTTCACTAAAATTCGGCTTATTCCTTAAATCACTTCTAATGACGTTTCTTGTTATCCGAAACTCTCCAGGACATTTTCTAAGAAATGACAAGGTTCATTAATAACTGATCGTGCTCGCGCTTTGTCGTCGATGAGCCGTGCGGAAGAAAATAAGAAAAAAAGTGCAGAGGAAATAATGACAAAAGAGCCTCGAGCGAATCTCGTTGTGCATTCCGTTGTAACGCGTTCCACTTATTTAGCAGGTTTTACGAATGGCCAATCGCGATCGGTGATCACGATCTTCGAGTCTTGGACTCTATACTTCTTTTGAGGATCGAACCAAGCCGCCGTGCATGTAGATCACGAAAATAAATCCTGTATTACTTCTTATCCCTCGACAGATATAGTTTCAGAAGAAAAAGATTAATAAATAAAGGAAATAAGGGAAACAAAAAAGATGGAAAAAAATAGTGTAAGTTGGCACCGGTCCAATTAATTGCCACATTCGTGCGACCTGCGCTGGCATTCTCTGAAGAATTTTCAATGAGATCGATTAGATAAGAGGAAGGTAGTGATCGATAAGCTTGTTGAGAGTGATCCCCGATAAGCAAAAGTGCTACAATGTTGGATTATTTTTCCAAGAAAATAAAAAGAGGAATGTAGCTGAGAATTTATCTGGTCATACATGTTGTGGGGAATATAATTATGGTATTCCAAACGGATGCATGAGAAACTGTAATAAGTTAAAGTAAATATGAGTTTATGAGGAGATAAGATCAGCGAAATATTGTAATTAAACATGTTTAATGGCGTGTGGAAGAGACAAACTAATCGTAATTCAGAAGCAACTTTTAGTTTCAAAAAAGTTATTAAATGAAGGAATTTATTTCTCTATTAGATATTAATTAGATTCTTTAATCATATATGAACAAAATTTCGTTTTGTGCTTCATTTTCATTTGTGTACTTCAAACCGGAATTTTTTTAAGGGTAGCAATTTCGTATAGCTGTTCTTTTAACCTTCACACCTGAATGTTACAGTTTATAAGAAAATAGATATAAATCGTTTTAACTCGACTTTCCACTAAGTAAGGTTTATTGCTATAATATAGTAAACCTCAATTTCTGAAACGCAATATGAGATAATCAGTATAATAGTAATAATTTTTTAACGGTCTATTATTCATAAAAGGGAGATAGTATTTTTTTAATACGTGGGATAAAAAAATCAGTAGTGAAACGGAAACTGTCGTCGGCAACGACGTCTAATCCTACGTCGTTTCTGACGTAGTGTCCTGCGTAGTTTACAACGTCGGAATTTTCAATAGGATGCAATGGTTATAAAATTACTAATGAAGAAACAAGTTTGGAATATTTAGTTGCAATTTAAACGATAATCGATGGAGCTTTCGTTGATGGCAAATAAGGTCTGCTCAGTGAGTCTTTAATGATGTCTGCCATTGGCAGAAACTTCAGACAGTGCCGCACGTGCTAAGCAATGTTGAAACCTCGCATTCACCGGACATTAAACTTGTAATGATAGGAGAGACGCCGATTTTACAGGATATTAGAGAGATCGTTAGTGCGAACGTACTTATTTCACGGTGAGAGGCGCATGTCACTCGTAATACCAGATCAATTCGTATCATCAAAAATCTCAATAATATTCTAAAAAACTAAAATTACCAATAATGCCCGGATAAGAATCCAATTTTTAATTTTCGCAAAAGTGAAAATGAAACAAGATATATAAATAATACATATAAGATCTAGGTATCTCTTCCCTAAAATATGTGAAATCCTTTTTCAGTTCTATAAATCATTCAAGGAATAGAAAAATGTATAGAAAAAGGAAATGAATTTTTAACGCAAGAGACTTTCGAATCGCGATGAAGCGGCCTCTTTCTATCAGATAACAGAAGCACCAAGTGCAGGCAACGAGGGCGAGCAACCTCTTCTTACCTACGGGCAGTGTTGCTTTGGATATAAAGCACTTTATTATACAGATCAGAGTTTTGGTTACCCGATCCTCTGAAAAAGAATGATGCCGAACGATTTCTCTTTTATGATCTCCAGAAATGAAAAATTATTAACCTGCTGAATCTTTCTGGTGACCTCTTTAAGGGTATGAACCATGTCGTTACTTAACGGTGAGAGATATATTCACTCTATAATCTTATCAAATCTTTCCAGGGCACAATTTGGCAACTGGAAATTTACCTTTCAACTACAATGATCACATTTCAATGCAAAAGCTTTCTTTTGACAGCTTTTTGACTGTTTTAATTTTAAAGGCCAATGAATAATTTCTATTTTGATGACATATTTGTAGAACGTTAAGAACCGCCACTGTTTCAGGAATCGAGACTATGTGCCATGTGTCAAATTGCCCTGTGTGTCAAATTACCCAATGTGCTAAATTGTCTTTAGAAATCATCCTTTAGAAACATGTATACTTTAGTTAAACTAAAGAAAATGTATGTTCATCTTGTAAAATTTCATTTTTGGTTCTTATCCAGATGTCATTCTCATGTTTTCAAATAAACTTTCCATGAATAATTTCAAGTATTTTTTTATTCAGATGGTACACTCATCAGTATACGTATAATAAATTAATATAGTAAAATAATAGTACTAAATTAAAAATTCTACTTCTTAGAATGATCGTGGGTGAAATCGAATAATCAGCATGTGCAAATATTTAAAAAATATAGCAGCTGCTGTATAATGCACAGAGAGTTGATAATGAAGCTAGATAAGCAATAAAATGCTCATACATTCTGAAATGCATTGAAATGCAGAGGCAGAGTCCTTTTGACCTCCCATTCCCTGCTAAGCCTTTGCAATACAGTAATGACTGTAATAATTAATCTACGATACTAAGACTTTTGTTACACCCTATATTGTGCAAGAAGTATCGTACAGTGCCTTGGGGTCTGCCAGATGCGCGCAGGCCCTCTATCATTAATTTACTCCCTCCCTCTATTGTCGCAGAACATTAATAATTTTTCATTGTAAGCCTATTCATGTAAATGACTTCCTTGCTAAGATGATTTTTTTATTAGCAGGCCTTACGTCACTACTTATAGTTCCATTAATTTAATTGGAATCATTATTTTATGAAGTTCACCTTTAGATGATGAACCTTTTACAAGGATTATGAAGAAATTATAGGGCACTTAAGAGAACTGTAGTTAATAACTTTTGATACCTGTTTTGTACAATGTTATTAATGAGAAGTATCTCGATGATATTTTTTAATATAATCTCATTTTCAGTGAAATTTTACCTCGATAACAGTGTGAAATCAAGTTTTTTACTTTTTTAATTTACTTTTAATTTGTATCCTTTTCAACCGGAAAAATAAAAAACATCTCAAAGACAGAAAATTTGTAAAAAAGACGTGTCCAAATTATAAGGTTCTATCTCGGGATTCCGAAAGACAAGGTTGCGGATTTCGAAAAGGGAACGTCCATTAATTAAGTTGGGATGATTTTTGAAATTTGAGACCTCCCTCCCCCCTATTGTAAGAATTCGCAAGATTTTATGACCCTCCCCCCTTTGTACGTATGTTTCAAAGGATTTCAACAAGATTGGAAAGATTTCCAGTTTTTGGAAGTATTTCAACAAACTTCAAGGGGTTTTAAGGTATTTCGAAGGACTGCAAAGTATTTCAACGAATTACGTATTTAAAAGAATTACTAGGTATTTTCTTCAAACTTTTGAAATCTATTCAAATTATTTGAAATCTGTGAAACTTCTCGTAATCATTTGGAAACGTTTAAATTACCCTGAAAAATCTTTTGAAATTCCTTGAGATCTCATGAAATCCCTGAAAACCTTTGGAAAATTCGTTAAATTCCTTAAAAATGTTGTGAAAATAATTGTTATGTTTTTGATATATTGAGTAAAAAATATAAAATCGTACGGGGGTCTAAAATTACAAAAATCATCCTTACGTAATGAATTGGCGTTCCCTTACGATTTATGATTTTAGGTAAAATTAAAATTCTTCTCTAAACTTTAAAGTTCCCTCTTTCCTTGAATGATTTCCTGAACATTTTACGTAAAACTGGCTGATTTCATCAGTTTCCGGCCACTGAATTCGCTTTAAGGTCCAATATGACCCGCAAGTATCTTGTACCCTTCTGCAGGGTCAAACTAGCCCTTCTTGGAAGCGATAAAAGCCTACCTATAAGGCGTTATGACGCCAAAGTGGTTCCCGCTTGCTGATTTGCATGAGCGTTAGTTCATACAACAATGGTATCGGACCAGCCAAGTAACAATAAGCCCCCTACAGCAAACGCCAGTTCTTAGAACAAAACAGAAGGAAAATTCTCAAATGTTTTTATGAAGTGTAAACACGTCTGAAGAGAAAATAATTAAAACTTATTCATCCCAAGATAAATGGCAATTTGCAAGCTTCCAGATTTAAGAACGTCCATTAAGTACGTAAGGTTTTTTCTGGGGGGGGGAGGGGGTAAAACAATTTCTGACGTAAGTTACGACTTTCTATTTTTTTTTAATATGCTAATTAACACCTGTTTTGGCAGCCTAGTGTCGGATGCTGCTATCTGACTATTTTCTGTTTGAGTCACTACAACATATGCCTGACGTTTCAAACAACAACACTGCGATAACAAGTTTTGATGCAAATATGTGAAAATATGGAAATTTCGGCCACCATATTGGATCTCCTCTTCATCCTCCTCTCACCAAGTTTTATACGAATCCGATAAATTGTTGATTTTTTTCCACTTTTAGGATTCTTCTGGCCCACTGTTTCATTTCTTTTTTATTATGTAATATTTTATACCACATACGTCCAATGAGTGTAGATCTTTTTAAATCTTACGAAATCCTCTAAAATCCGTGGATATACTTTGGAATCTTTCTCTTTAAATCCGTTATCTTCGAAATCACATTAAAATCTAATGATATCCTTCCAAATTTGTGAAAATACTTCAGTATCACATGACATTTATTAAATCCTTTGAAATACCGTGACTTATTTTGAAATCTTTTAAAATCCTTTAAAACCTAAGAAGTTTCTTGAAATTCCTCGAAATCTCTTAAAATCCCTAATGTTCGGCAATCCTTTGAAATTATGTTAAATCTCTTAAAACCTTACGAAATCCTCTTAAATCTGGAGTTATACTTTGGAAATCTTTTGAAGTCCCCTGAAATCCTAAAGTAAATTACAAAAATAAATAATTTTAATTTTCGGCGAACGTTGATTAATTCTCGACATTTTGCAAAACATGAACTGTTCTTTAGTCTAGAGTACATCAGACCCATAATCATGTGAAAAGTCACACACCTTTTGAACTGTGGCCTTCAAAACGTGATTTATGGGCCGAAAATAAAATTTCAATACGATCCTTCTTGGTCCTTCCATAGTGATAAGTGGTAACATAAATTTATTTTATGGACAAACCATAATTCATGAACATACAGATTCACATCTCATATACATATATATTAATACTTGTCAGGTTTAAGTTCGGTTCAATTTTTTAGTCTCTGAAAAATGAAAAAATTTTACTACAAGAGGAGAATTCTTCAATAGATTACCATCCCGGTCTTTTTGCTATTCATCTATGTTTATAATCACAAACGCTTTCTCCCTGAAACTTTTTAAAAGTGAAAATTATTTTTTATTTAAAGATTTCAAATTGAAACGAAACAAATTTGAATACTCTCAATGGACACAAAATTCAACATTTTTCAATTTTAAACACCAGTATGTAATTTGATAATTGACTAATTTATTAAGCTTTCATTTAATATTATTCAATTTAAAATTATTTAATTATTAGGCCTTTGAATATGGAATTATTGTACAATTTAGAACCCTTCAGATATGAAAATATACACTTTTTTGAGGTTTCAATCTAATATTGTTCAATTCAAAGCATGTTGAACAATTATTGTATATTATACAGCTTTGACTTTTTTCAATACTGTCTAATTTGGACGGCTTTGTAATTAAAATTAGCCGACAAAGAATGGTTCCAGTTTAAAATTGGACATTTAAAATTGTTCAATTGTCGTCAATATTATAATTATTTACAATTATGCGTTACTTATTAATTTACTTTTGTCTTAAATTATTCGTATGATGTCAAAGAATTGGGCGATCCACGACTTGTCCTGAAGCAGATGTGAAGCACCTTGATAAGTGCTTCAGGTAAACTTGGAAACAAAAATTTTTTTTTTGCATTAACATTATTCACTTCCAAGGTGTAGGGTTGTTTTTATACAGAACAAAATGCAACCCTATCTAAACTTGGAAGTGAATAAAATCTTGTTAGGGCGGATGCAGTGAGCAAAGGGAATAAATATGTATATCCCGTTTATTAGAAATATTTCAGACTTGAGTCATGGGAATTTTAATTTTCAGCTATCACGTTGCGCTCGTTCGAATAAATCGTGCTAGATTTTGTAACGATGATTGTGAAATGGCATGAGTTAGCTGAACAAGAGGCATACTAATCTGCTGCTATAAAATAATCTACGACTCTCCTACTTTGCACTACCGTAAAATGGCGACTCTTAGCCCACACGATTAAATGATGTTTTATTGAAGCTTGTATCAAGATTCAGATCAGTAAAACAATTTATAATAAGAGAAAATTGTATAAAATAGTTATAAACTGATCAATTAAATCATAAATACTTTAAGTACATGATGAATATGAGTCATTAAAATCTCACTGTTAATCAAATGCAGCCTTTTATCGTTTTGAGGTACCATCACGTGATAAGGAACGTATTCAATTATTTAATAAATCATAAAAATAAAATTTTTGAAAAGGGTCAACAAAAAGTAGGGATGGATAATACTGATTGTCGCATTCATGCAATCAGAACGAAACCAAAGATTAATGAGATTAACCGCGTACAGGTGAGCCACTGAGGCATTCGCGGTTTCGCGGTAACATTTTTTTAAAATCAACTCTCAGTAAGGGGCCGGGGTCGAGATTAATAATTCTTGATGTCACTGAGATTGAATTATCAAAGAAGGGTAATTTATTGCATCATTTGGAGACATTACTTTTGTAATTAATTTAATAGGTATCATCAATAAGCGATTTAGAGTAGGTAGGGAGTATAGCTTAGTATTACCATACAAGCGAAATTGAGTGATTAATTTATATACTAGAACAAATTATTATTGAATTATTCGTGACAATGAGAAAAAACCAGGAAATGAGAGTCAATTTATTTTCTGACCGGGAATTATGTAGTTTAATTCTTAATTTTTCTAGCACAAAATATCTAATAAATTTAAATGTCACTTGATATCACAATTTCTAATTTATCATTTATAAATATACAATTTAAAATTGAAAGTCCTAATTGTTGAACAATTATCGGTGCTTCTTTTTCAATCTGTCCAATTTCTATTGTCTTAAATTTAAAAAGTGTTCAATTTTGAATGTTTTAATTTTAAATAAACTCAGTTCGAAATGTTCAGTTTTTAATTTTTTTTCTGCTTTAAGAACTCGATATAAAAATTATTCCATTTTGATGGCTTCGAATCTTTAGATTACTGAACATTTGAGTTTAAAATTGTTCAATTTTGAATCTTTAGGTTTCAATATTTAAATGCTTCAAATTTATCACTGTTCCTCAAGAGTCACTAATTTGAAGATTCTTTTTTGGACACTTAAAATTATAAATTGTTTAGTTTTTAAGTTATTTGAAGATTTAACCAGCCCGGAATTGTAAAAACCGGGAAATAACCGGAATTTTGCTCCTAAGTTTTTCTCTTTTTTCACACTCTTTCCCCTATTACACTCTTTTGTTCTTCTTTAAGGAATTCCTCTTTCTTCCCCTGTTTTCAAAAAACTTTGGCTTTTTCTCGTTTTTTCGCTTGCATGCAAACTAAAATAATAGAATCCAATGAAAAAATCCAACTATTTTTAATTGAAAGTTAATTCTTTTTAATTGAAAAGTCTACTGTTAAATTTTGGTGCAGAATTCATCTTCTTGGTTAATCTACTATTTTGTTGAAAATTCAACTATTTTATTTAAAAGTCGTCTTTTTTGGCCGAATATTCAACTGTTTTGCTGAAAATTCGACTTTTTGGATAGAAAATTCATCCTTTTGAATTGAACATCTATCTTTTGGTAGAAAAATCATTTCTTTTGGTTGAAAATTTATTACTTTTAATCTATAAGTCTAATATTATATTTTTGGTTCAAAATTAGTCTCTTTTCGTTAAGCTTTCGTCAGCTTTCTTGGTTGAAAATTAACTTTTTTTATTGAAAATTCAACTGTATTCTTAAATAATCGTCTTTTTGACATACTAATTCAACTATTTGGTTGGAAATGCAACTGTTTTTGGTTGAACTTTAATCTTTTTTGTTTGAAAATTCAGTTATTTGATTAAAAATTGATCTTTGAAGATTAAGAATTCAACTATTTGGTTAAAAAAATAACAGTTTTGTTGAAAGTTTAATTGTTTTGATAAAAATTAAACTTTTTTGTTAAAAAGTCATATTTTTTGGTCGAAAATTAAACTGTTTTGTTTAAAATTCGTCTTTTTGAATAAGAAATTCGCCATTTTGGTTTTAATCTATTTGTTTGAAAATTTTCGACAACTTAGTTAGAAATTTATTTTTGTAGGTTGAAAATACAAATATTTATTAAAAATGTAACTATTTTGTTAAATATTCCTCTTTTTTGGTTGAAAATTGCTTTAAAGTTGAACTCTCTTATTAAAAATTCCTTTTTTTATTTAAGATTTATCATTTTAGTTTAAAGTTAATCTTTTTGTTTGAAAATTTAATTACTTTGTTGAAAACTCGTTTTTTTTGTTGAAAATTAATTTTTGTAACTGAAAATTTTTCTTATTTATGTGAAAATTCATCTTTTCGGGTTCAAAAGTCAATTTTTTCCTAAAACTTTCGAATTTTAGGGTAGAAATTCAACTCTTGTTGAAATTTCATCTCATTTTGTAGAAAATTAATTTTTTGTTGTTGAAAATTCAACTAGATTTTGTTGAAAATGCAATATATTTTGACATGAAATCTCAGGAAATGAAAGCGTTTTATGTTGAATTCATTATGGTACCTACCATAATTTTACTCACACGAATTTATTTTCCTACTATTCCCAGATTTTTTTGAAAAATCGCCCATTTCCCCGGTTTTAAGAGCATTTTGGGCTGTGAAGTCTGTATTAATGTACACCGGAAATCCCATTTAAGTATCTCCCATTCAAGTCGTTCCTAGAATTTCAGTCTCGGCGGTTTCGTGATGAGAGGACCCGCGGGGCCGAAAGAGAGGCGGTGCTCAGTCAAGCGTGACAAACAACATGAGGGCTGCACTTAAATGGGATTCCCAGTGTATTTGTTATTTCGAACGATGAACTCTTCTATCTGAATAAAAAATTTGAACCTGCTGCAGATTTTATCTTTGGCAGTGATATTTATATAACGGGTTATCATAGTGACATTAGAATGTGATATATACCATGTATAATCAATGGATCATACTCGATGTTTAAAGGTATTTACGATATATATCTGAGGGTCGACTGGCTATCGCAAAACGTTTGTACACTTATGTATACGACTCTGGTGTAAATATTTGTATGATGCACGCTATCTTAACACCATCTCGACGGACGTCTACAAGTATAATCTATGTTTGACATCGTGCCGAGCAAAATGGTTCTGCCATGGAATAAGATCGTTTTAAACTTTAGAGACCGTGTGAGAGCAAAAAGACCCTAAAGGCATTCTTTTCCATTCTATAATCTTCAGCCTACTTGTTTTCGAAAAAACCAAATTCTAGACAATATGCACCTTGTAATATAGTCTCAAAAAACTGACCAGGAGTCTGTTTTCTTCTGTGGTGTTTGCAAAAATTAACCAAATTTCGACTGAAACTGATTATAATATTATGATAAAGGGGTTTTTTTGTCAGCAAGTGTTCCAAAATTGTTTAATGGATATACAATGAGAAATTGTAATTGGTTTATGCGTAAGAATATCAATGCTTTTTATATTTTGTAGTAAAATCAAGTGGAAGTGAGGATCAGATGGTACTAGCGCGGCTGAGTTGCTTCGTTGTCGCTGGTTCGATTCTCAGTCCTACAGATGTGTTTGAAATTTTACTATCTGAAAAAGCCCTTATTTATAACACGGTTAAAGGGTTCCATTACTCATGTCAGAAAATTGTACTTCAAAATTTGTTTTTAAATTATCCAATAATTACATTGAATTTCTAACTTAAATTCTAATTGAAATCTAAATTAAAAGAATTTTTTTTCTCGTTTTATAAAGAAATAGCTGTACTATGTTATTTTGGCAAGAGATTGAAAAAATTTTGTAATTTTTTTCTATATTTTACCAGAACGGATATTGGAACAGAAAATTTGTAAAAATCTAAAAAAGTTTTGTACTGAGAAGACAACCTTTAAAAATAATAGGATCTGTACTAATCGAGGTACTAATGACATTTCTGTACCTCGTTTCAAGAAAACATTAGTTTTTTAAACCAAACATGCTCCTGATAAAACAAGTGAACTTATCTGTATTTCAGTTACTATTGTATATATAACCGTGTAATGATAAAATTTTTAAGAATCTAAATTCTTATCCGCAAATAGATATCGTATACTCTAAAATGTCTCAAGTATTTTAATCCAGGGTGGCCGTAGGTCAGGAAACACCTGCAAATCAGGGAAAAGTCAGGGAATTTTATTGGTCAGGGAAAGTCAGGGGTTTTGAATGTCTGTTTCTTTTTTTTCAGTTGCTTCCTCCTGACGATTATATTTTTAGTTGATTTTTTTAATGTTTTGTTGCAAATTCAACAATTTTATTAAAAAGTCATCCTTTTTGGTTGAAAATTCAACTGTTTTGGTAGAAAATTCAATTTTGCTGAAAAATTCAATTTTGGAGTTGAAAATTCAATTTTGGTATTGAAAATTCAACAGAAGTCTTTCCTGGTTGAAAATTCAACTATTTTTTTGAAAACTCGTCTTTTCGGTTTAAAAAATCATCTCCTTTTGTTTAAATTAAATCCTTTTTGGTTAAAAATGCAACTCTTTGGTTCTAAATTAGTCTTCTTTCGTTGAGAATTCAACTCTTTTACTTAAAAATTCATATTTTTTATTGGAAAACAAATTTTCTAACTGAAAATATGACAGTTTCATTTTTGGTTGCAAGTTGTCTTTTTTTTAAATTGATAATTCAACTACTTGGTAAAAGTTGAACTACTTTGCTAAAAATGTATATTTTTGGTTAAAGGTTCATCTCTTTGGTTAAAAATTAAACTATTTTTTTTTTAAATTTGTCTTTATGGTAGATTGTCAAAAATTTGTCCCTTTGGTTGAAAATTTGTCTTTTTTTATTAGAAGTTGAACAACTTTGTTAAAAATTCATTTTTCTGGTTGCAGATTTACCATTTTAGCTGAAAATTTACCTTTTTGGTTGAAAATTCATATTTATGGTGGAAAATTTGTCTTTCTGGTTGAGAATTCATTTTTGTAAGTTGAAAATTCAACTATCTGGTTAAAAATTTAATTTTATTGTCGAAAATTTGTTGAGAATTAATCTTTTTGCTGAAAATTCTACTGTCTTTTTTGTAACATTCGTCTATTTGCACAGAAAATTCGTCCTTTTTCATTAAAAATTCAAATTTTTTGTTGGAAATTTAACTTTTCAGGTTGAAAATTTAACTTTTTTTGGTTGAAGTTCAATCTTTTTTGTTTGAAAAGTATACTGTTTTGTTAAAAATTCATCTTTTTGGTTGAAAATTCATCTTTTATGGTAGGAAATTCATATTTTTGTTGTTGAAATAAATAAATATTAAATTTTAATTTGAAATTGTTTTATTCCATTTACAAAAGATTGTATGTTAAAAATGTGACGAGATTAAAATTCTGGTCTTTGAATATTAATAGTCAGGAAAATAAAAAATTGGCCAGGAAAAAATCAAGTAAAAGTCGGAGAATTTTGAAAATAAAATTTTGCTGCCACCCTGTAATCTTTAGAAGAAAATATTTGCAAAAAAGATAATCTTATCTAATTACAAAAGTAACACTAAGTGCGTAGATCTCTGAGAATATAAATCACCAATAAATGAGGTTAAATGCAGAAAGAGTGAAGACAAAAAAATTGCGGAGACGTTTTCTCGACTGAGGTCATTAAATTCTCTGCGTAAGACCTCATTTTATGAGAAAATCACTGAAATTGCAACGACCCTAATTACGCCTGATTATCTCGCTTATCTTCGATTAATCGGTCGCGAGTATCGATAGAGCATTTTATTTTCAGAGTGCTCACGAGTACCTTGATCTGATGGGTTATGCGTGCAAACTGCCAAGTTTCATGTAGTATAGTCTCGAGTAATGACGAAAAGGCGACATACAGGCTGCTGCTTTCGCGACAAGTAAAACAGGTTGTTCTCGGATGTTACATGCGCACGTCACCTGCCCCTGGTCCAGAAATTCTTTCACGGGTCTCGCAACTCTTATCCACCTTACTCATCTCCAATCAACTTTACATCCTCAGTCAATGAATAATTTCCCCCTTTAATGTTCTCACTGAATTTACTACTCGCATACAAAACGGCCAGGTAAAATAAACTGATTATTTATGGAAATTAAATGTAAGTTTCAATATTATTTGTTTCTGTCGCACAGGAACTTCAATAAATAAAAGGCTCATTCTCATTTTCATCAAGTTGACAACTCAACCGATTGAGGGTAAATCTAATTCTGACTTCAAGTTGCTTCAAAGTACTTCCAGTTTCACCAGAGTACTGCAAGTCTCTTCTAAGTACGTCGGGTTGCCTAAAAGTACTTCCGATTGTCACAAAGTACTTCAAGTTATTTTTAGGTACTAAAAGTTACTTCGGACTACTATACGATACTTCTGAGTATTACATGGTACTCATGAGTACTACATGGTACTCATGAGTACTACATGCCACTCATTAGTATACTACATTTTACTTCTAAGTACTTCAATATGCTTCAAGGTACTTCAAGTATTTTCAACCTATATAAAGTTACTTCTATGCACTAAAAGTTGCTTCGAAGTACCCTAGGCTGGTTCAAAATACTACAAGTTACTTCAAAGTATAGCACATTACTTCTGAATACTAGAAGTTACTTCTAAGTACTACAGGATATTCATAAGCACTACATTTTACATCAAAATACTTCAGGTTGCTTCAAAGTACTTTCGGTTGTGTAAAAGTACCTCAAGTTACTTCAAATTATCATATGTTACTTCTGCGTACTACAAGTTACTCATAAGTACTACATTTTACTTCTAAGTACGTCAGGTTGTTTCAACGTACTTCAAGTATCTTACGTAATTTTTGCCAAAAAATTTTGTTCGTGAATTTAGTTAGGGGTCAACCAAAAATAACTTACGACAATTTGGGTGAGGGGAGTTTGGTCAAATCTTACTGTTTCTTATGAATTAATAAAGTAGTTCAATTTTGCACCAAGTAGTTAAATTTTGAACCAAATAAAATGAATTTTCAACAAAATAGTTTGTTTCTTAACCAAAACAGATTCATTTTTAACGAAACAGTTGCATTCTAAACTAAAAAGGAGGCAACTTCTACCAAAAGAGATGAATTTTCCAATGAAAAATACGAATTTTTAACACGAGTGGAATTTTCAACCAAGACAGATTGTTTAGTCAATAAAGGAAAAAATTCATCCGAAATGTTGATTTTTCAAACCAAAAAGACGAGTTTTCTACAAAACAGTTGAATTTTTAGTCAATTATTGAATTTTTAATAAAAAAGGTGAATTTCCAATCATGAAGATGAAATTTCTACTAAAAAACGAATTGTTAACAAAACACATACATTTTGCAGCAAATAGTTGAATGTTCCACCAAGAAGATTAATTTTCTACCGAAAAGGACAGATTTACAGAAATTGCGTAAGTTTTTAACCAAATAGTTGAATTTTCCACCAAGAAAATTAATTTTCTATCAAAAAAGAAGAATTTTCAAGAATTTACATAAACTTTAAAAAGATGAATTAAAAAAAATGTAATAATTGATATCTATTTCAATCCAAAAATATTTTCATTTCAAATAACCCGAAATAGATCAATTTTTAACAAAACAGTCGCATTTTTAACCAAAAAAGTTGATTTTCTACCAAATTTTCAATAACCAAATAGTTGCATTTTCTATCTAATTGTTGAAATTTTCGAGCCTAAAATACGAATTTTCTCTCCAAAATAGTTGAATTTTCAACCCAAAAATGTAAATTTTCAACAAAAAACGTAGGATCATACGGCGGATAATAATAGTTTCAGACGTCGGAAACGACGTAGGAACGTCGAGTATTGGGATAGTTTCCGACGTATTATGAACTAATAACTGTTACATACTTCATCGGATCCTACGCGGTTTACGACGTCGCCTACGATGTAGGAAAATATTAGGATCCGACTTAGGAGCCGACGTCGGGTTTTTCAGTAGGGTATTACATGCTACTTCTCAGTACAAGTTACTTCTAAGTAATAAATGTTACTCATAGTACTACATTTACTACAGGTTGCTTCAAAGTACTTCAGACTGTTTCAACGTACTTAAAGTTATTTCTACGTATTTAAAGTTACTCATAAGTACACCAGACTGCTTAAAAGTACTAAAAGTTACTTAAAAGTATTACATGCTACTTCTGAGTACTACAAGTTACTTCTAAGTACTACATTTTTTTTCTAATACTTCAGGTTGTTTCAGAGTACTTCAGGCTGTCTCAACGTACTTCAGGTTGCTTCTTCTAAAAGTTGCGCTTCTAAGTACGCCAGGCTGCTTCGTAGTACTAAAAGCTACTTCAGAGTATAACATGCTACTTTTGCGTAGTTCAAGTTACCCATAAGTAGTACATTTTACTTCTAAGTACTGCAGGTTGCTTTAAAGTACTTCAGGCTGTCGCAACGTACTTCAGGTTGCTTCTACGGTCTAAAAGTTGCTTCTAAGTACGCCAGTCTCCTAAAGTACTAAAAGTTACTTTAAAGTAGAACATGCTACTTCTAAGTACTAAAAGTTACTTGCAAGTACTACATGTTACTTATAAATACTACATTTTACTTCTAAGTACTTCAGTCTGTTTCAGCGTACTTCAAGTAACTTCTACTTACGAAAAGTTGCTTCTAAGTACGCCAGGCTCCTAAAGTACTAAAAGTTACTTCAAATTATAGCATGATACTTCTGAGTACTACAAGTTACGTTTAAGTATTCCAAGTTGTTTGAGGAGACTTTAGAATGCTTCATACTGCTACAAGTTACTTCGGTCACTTCAGAAAACCTAAAGTTACTTCCCACGTAGAAAACTTCTTTGAAAATTGTCTTCTTGAACCTATCTTACAAGCAGTATCTGATAGAAGCACCTTTTTTTACTACCCTCTAATATTCTAGCATTAAATGTTTGCATGTCTACAATTTGTAATTGAAATACTAGACATAAGAAAGAAAGTGATCTGCGCCTAACATTGAAACGTGACTTGGAAATTCAGAATGGAGCGGAACTTGGCATAAATTGTCTTTATCGGATCCTACAAGTGGAAGATGGTTGAGTGTTAGTAGTGGTATAGCAATAATGTGGTGTAGTGGATGGCTCGTCTAGAGAATGGTTACAAGGCGCAGAAGCTACCGCGGCATAATCTAGTCTCAGTTACATTGCGGTTACTACCGGCCTGTATTATGGGCTCTTCGTGCGATTTAAAATTCTTTTTGTATTTCACGTGGGTGTAAAAAGCACGTAGGTACAACTTGTGTTTGCCGATAGCGCCGCTGCCTTTGACGTTCGCAGAGGAATGATAACTACATATATGTATGTATCTTTACAACCTGAGAAGACATACTGCTCAAAGAAAATATAGCTTCTGGACGAAAAACAATAAATCACCATAAATCATTAGAAAAAAAATGAATTTAAATTTAGAGAGAATGTTTCAGAGTCTAAAAAGGGGAGTGCCAGGTAGTGTGTTTTTTGTTTGGATTCCTAATTATTGTGAATAAAGTTCATGCCCCCAAAGTGAAATTTTAAAATTCCTAGGACCCAATATTTGAACATTTTCGAAAAAAATTACTTCAAAATATTCACCGCCCGTTTTATGGACTAGAAAAATGTATCTTCCAATTGACCGAGTAGCTCAGGCGGTAGTCCGTCGGGATGGTAACCGGATGGTTGCGGGCTCGATTCTCGTTTGCTAAACTTTTTTCCAATTTTTGTGTTGCATTTTATTTATTAAAATGTTAAAATATACAATCCGCTTCCAAATTCTTTTGAAATTATGCAAAATTAGATAGATTAAACAAATTTTGTGGAGCAATTTTGTAATACAATCTAAATAGCTTCTCTGCGCCCTTTGTCGATCCTTTGTCCCGTCGTGACGCGGACGTGTAACCGATAAGACCGAATCACGAGCACTGTTAAACAGATATATTTCCTTGACAGTTGATTCTTGTGCAATTCTCTTTGAACCTATATAAATTATCCTCACGGCAATTGCGAAACACTATATATACTCTGGTTCGGGTGCTACTTTATTACGAATGACCTGCATAAGTGCATACGAAATATTTGCATTCAGTAAATAAGAGAAAGAACAAAGCAATAGGACAATTTGGCTCGTTTGTCATAAATGAACTGGAAACGAGAACAAAGTATTAAAAGCGAAAAAATTATCATCTATTCGAAAAAATGTCTAAAATAATCACACCAAAATATAAAATTTCCAAACAAAAAGATCAATTTCCTACCAAAATAGTTGAATTTTCAACCCATAAAAAGGAATTTTTTACAAAACAGTTGAATTTTCTACCAAGAAGGATGATTTTTTAACAAAATTGTTAAATTTGCAATCAAATAATAAAAATTTTAACTAAAAATATAATCATCAGGAGGAAGCAACTGAAAAAAAGAAATAGAAATACGAGGTAACTAAATTACTAACAAGAATAATATAACAGAGTGGCCGTAAACTTCATTTTCAAAATTCTCTAACTTTTCCCTGACCATTAATATTTAAAGCCCAAAATTTTAATCTTGTAACGTTTTTAACATAGAATCTTTTGTAAACGGAATAAAACATTTTCAAATTAAAATTTCAAATTTATTATCCTTGACAGTTATATAAAGTGCCTTGTATAGAAATTCCTTGACTTTTGCCATATTTTTTTTCAAAATCCCTGACTTTTTCTCTGATTTCCAGCTTTTCACTGACCTACGGCCACCCTGATTACATACATACAATCTTTTGAAATTTTTTAAAGATCGAAATGAAATCTAGTTTCTTATGAACCATTTTATATACCACAATCAGAACCCAAAAAAGATCGCAAATCAAAATTAGATAGGTGCAAATGGTAGTTGGAAATCTAATTTTGATTTGTGACCTTTTTGTGTTCTGATTTTGGTACATAAAATGTTTCATAATTATTATTATATTTCGAAATCAGCAATTTTCAGAAATGTGTGCAGTTTTGGATTATTACTTTTCCTATTTGGAAAATGTAATAATCTGAATAGATTGGTTCAGAATCAACCACAAACTTTGAAGTAGTTATTATGGAGGTGTCGCTTTAAGTTTGCGACATTGTCCTATAAGGGGGCTGAAGTCTATTGCATAAGTTTGTATATACGCAAGACTTGATTTTACCAAGTTAACAACCGATCGTGTGGATCGTCATTATCGAACGACCGACACGCGAGGCATTGTGATCTGTGGAGGCTGACTCATTCCTTGAGGCTTAAACGGCCAATGAATAATTAAACGGCTCCTCCAGTTCTCTTACCTCCACTTACATTGTTCCGCCTGACACCCGGCTCTTTAATCACATTTTTTATTCCCCTCAAATTACTTTATGTCACTGAAATTTGCAATTTCACAATACTATTTTTTATTTTTTAAATTCTTTTGGTATCTGGTTCGAGTGCATACGACCTGAAACGAAAGACCTTGGATACTAATGAGCCCGAGTGGAGAGCTTTACATGGTGAATTTGTGAAGCTCTTCGCCTGGGGTGATTGCTAGAGAGATTGATCAGCGACCTGGGTCGGATCAGTGTTGCGGAACGAATCTATTATTTAAATAAACAACATGGGTATTCTAGATTAATCTAAAAATCTATACCCCCCCCCCCCCCCTCCTTATACCGCCTTGTACAATTCCCCCCAAAAAATTAATAAAAATAAAAAGTAAATAGAGAAAGAACAAAGCCGTAGGAAAGTTTGGCTCGTATGTCATAAATGAATTGGAAACGAGAAAAAAGTATTAAGAGACAAAATTATCATCCATTCGAAAAAATGGTCTAAAATAGTTTTCAATTACTGATTAAATGTACGAGAAGAATCCAAGCTTAAATTTTCACTCATAAAGGAAGAATGTTCAACAAAACAGTTCAATTTTTGACCAAAAAGCTTACTTTTAAGAAAATAATTAAATTTTCAACAAAATAGTAAAATTTTTAACCAGAGACTGGAATTTTCTACCTACAAAGATAAATTTTCAACCAAATAAATAAATTTTTCACCAAAGAGATGAATTTTCAATAAAATAATTTAATTTCGAAAAAATAGTGGAATTTTGAACCAAATAGTTGAATTTTCAATGTACAAAGATGAATTATCCATCGAAAGGACCAATTTTTAACAAAATACTCGAATTTTCCAATAAATAGTGGAATTTTCATCTAAAAAAGATACATAATCAACAATAAATGGAAAAATTAAGCTTCAGAAAAAAAATAATCAACAAGAAAAAAGAGTTTTCAACAAAATAGTCAAATTTTCATTCGAAGAAATGAATTCTCAACTAAAATGATGAATCTGCAAAAAAAAAAAAATAATTTTTACCGAAGTAGTTCAACTTTTAACCAAATAGTCGAATTTTCAAATAAAAAAGATTAAACATCAACTAAACACAGTTGAATTTTCAACAAAAAGATTAATTCTCAACAAAAAATATAATAGTTGATATTTCGACAACAACAAAATCACGCAAAATAGATAACTTTTTAACCAGAGTTGAATTTTCAACAAAATAATTTAATTTTCAACAAAATACTTGAATTTTCGAACAAATAGTTTAATTTTCAACTAAAAAAGATAAACTTTCAACCAAAAATGGAAAACATTAATTTTCAGTTACAAAAATTAATTATAAAAACAACTTTTCAACAAATTAGTTAAACTTTCAACCAACGAGATGATTTTTCAACTGAAATAATGAATCTTCAACTGGAATAGTTAAATTTTCAGGAAATAGAATTAAATTTTAACCAAACAAAAAAAGATTTTTCAATCGAAGAGAGGAATTCTCAACGAATAATGTAATATTAGATATTTCAACCAAAAAAGATTTAGTTTAATATTTTAGTATTTTAATATTTAATTTAATCCTAAACCAAAGAAGATGAATTTTCAGCCAAACAGTTGCATTTTTTACCAAAAAAGAATTATTTTTAAACAAAAGAGATGCATTCTTAAACCGAAAAGACGGGATTAAAAAAGTTGAACTCTCAACAATTTAACAATATTTTGTATTTTTTAAATTCTTGTTGAAATAAAAAATAATTTAGGGGCTTTAAAATGAAATGTCGCGTTTATTACTTGAAACTATAATTTTTTTAATGGGATGACTGTCATCGGATTTAGTGTCACTATCTTTTCCTGTTGAACATAAATATTCAGATACAGCAGACATTCAGACCATATGATAATAAAAGCTTGTCATAAAAATTTATTTATTAGCACATAAAATTATGAATTCACACATCAGGTACAATCTTATCTGAAACGACTGCTATCTTTGCAATCTTTTGACATTGCATAAGTGTGCACTTAAATTAACGATTCGTGAATCATCAACTTCATTCCCCCGCAAATCGAAAGGTAAAAATTTTCCCGTTACCAGAATGTTGGCACAGAAACTACGTTTCCGACTTTGCACACTTTCTGGTAAAGCTGAATCAAAATTAAAACTGTACATTTAATAAATCGAAATTTTATTCTTTATACAATTTGTTTTGTGTCCCTAAAGTTTAATCCAAGAATGATAAACCCATTTTTTAAATATTTTTAATTTACAACGAGTAAATTATATTTCTGAGAATTAAAAAAAAAATGGTTAATTATTAGGTCTACAAATTAATTCAGTGCCTTTACTTTGATCTCTTGTAACTCTTATTGGTCCAACTTGAACTTTTGCCCATCCTAAGGTAGTGTTAAAGTGCGAACCTTAAGCTTTAAAACACAATAAATAGGTGGCGGCCCTGCGGACTCAACCTCAAGAATCATTACTGAATACAATCGTGTCCGATAAGGAACACTGGAGACATTGATTCTTTTTGAATTCCAATCGAAAAAAAATGCAGCTCAGGCGACCGAAATTATTTGATCAGCCTTAGGAGAAGGTGCGGTGACACATAAAACGTGTAAAAAGTGGTTCCAAAGATTTTGAAATGCACATTTTGGAATTGGAATGCAAAAAGAATGCAGTATCTTAAATTCTCCTTGTCGGACGCCATTGTATTCACTAATGATTTTTTTAGGTTAAATCCGCAGGGCCGCCACCTATTAGATTGTGTTTTGAAGTTTAAGGTTCTCCCTTTAAAAAGAACTCCGGACGATACAAAATTTAAGTTTTACCTAGAGTTATAAGACATCAAAGTAAAGGCACCGAATTAATTTGTAGACCTAATAATTTGCGGGTTTATTCTTTTGAGTGTGGTTTTTAAAATAATGAGTAAATATAACGTTTCTTCGTGCCTACGCACGCACTGTTGAAGGGGCAATGGCCAGTGGAGATCTTGAATAAATTTCCTATCCGTGCTCGAGATCTTTATTTTTACAGGAAATGGTGTTGTGCAACCTGGCATCGCGTATGCGAGTCTCGATCATGGGCATTGCAGTATGGTCAACAGCATCCCATTCATATACTCAATTCACTCATGCAGACATTCAATTAGTCAAAAATTGTAGTTCATGTTTTCGCCAAATTGGTAAAATTTGTGTTACTAAAGTTTCAGTAAGTCTTTCTACTGCAGGTTTTTTTAATTTGACTAAAATTTCTGTATTTTTTCACTGACAATTAGTTCATTTTGATTAGTTGTTACATATGTTTAATAATATAATAAAATTATAAGTACAATTTTACACATTTTTAGAAGAAAAATCTATTCAATCACTTGAAATATCACAAACATATCGCATAATATAATGGAGTTTAAAATAAGTTCGATTTCAACTTTCTTTTTATTTCAAGGTCAATTGTAAACGTTTTCCGTTATTAAATGATTCAGTTCACAATGCGTAATTCTAAAATTGTTTACTTTATACATTTTCCAGTGTAGGTCTTCCTTTTTAAGCGTATATTTTCAGTTTAAAGAATTGTAAACAATACAAATTAAAAGCAATTAAATTTGAACATTTTCGATAAAAAAAATTGTAAGTTAATCATCTGAAAATATAAATTAATTCATGATTTTTAAAACTTGTTCGAGTGTTAAAAATTGAATCATAATTAATTTTACATGACGATTCTGAATCTGCTCAAAATTAAATAATTTAGAGATTTCAATGTTGAAAATCGAACTTTTTCAATTCGAAAGCCTTAGTATTTAAACAAATGTAAATGTCCGATTGAAACTTCATAAACCATTCTGAAGTTTAAAATAATTTATAATTAATACATTTGTAATTAGACGTTTTTGTACAATTTCGAATCGTTTTCACATATTATTTCAGACTAAAACATTCCATTTTTGACGCATTCTATTTGACATTTTTTAATTGAAAAAATAAAACCTTTTTTAATATTTAGCAATATTTGTTTTTTTATTTAAAATGATCAATTATAAATAAAATGTTCAAATGTGAACAATTCGAAACTGAATTGTTTGAAATTGAAAACCTCGAATCGTTAAAATCTCAGAATGTTAAATTTAAACTTTAAACATTACAATTTAAATTGTTCCATTTAAAAAATTTTGAATTTGTTAGTGAAAGAGCTGAAGTTTGATGTATAAATAGGTGTTGAACAATTATTAATTTGAAACAACTTAAATTAAAAGTAATTCAACTTAAAAGGATTATGGATAAATTTTGTTTTGAATTTCACAATTATAACTTTAAAAGAAGGGGAAGAAATTTTAATATTTCATTTTTTTATTTTTTATTGAATTATTAGAGGGACGTTTTACATTTTTAAGATTTATATAGAACTGGAAAGGAGGAAATTTTTGTGTTCAATATTTTATAAATTGGAAGAATAATTGTTAGTTTTTAACATTTTTATTAAGTTGAAAGAAAGAAAGTTTTTTTTCCCTATTTTTTCTGAATTTGAAGAGGCCCTTTTTTGCTTTTATAATTTTTATTGAGTTGAAGGGTATGAAAGGTTTGTTATTTTTTTTGTTTAGTTGAAAGTGGCAATGTTTTCTTTTTAGTATTTTTATTGAGATAAATGGGGGACCTTTTTATTTTCTATCTTTTTGCTGATTTGAAAGAGGATAATTTTTTATTTTTAATACTGTTATTGAGTGGGAAGTTAGGAAATTTCAATTTTCAATTTTTTCTGAATTTAAAGGACTTTTTTTGTTTTTATGATTTTTAACGACTTGAAAGGGATATAATTGTAGGGTTGGGTGGGGCGAGATGAGCATAGTTGTCTTTTTCACGTCAGTATTTAAAATCTGCTAATTCATTGCTTGAAAGTAAGTGGTTATATATATTCCACAAACATTTTTAATTATAATTTTGCCAAGATTAAAGTAATTAAAAAAGTATATGCGAAATTAGAAACGAAAATAAAAAAGTAGTGCGCTTGGCTCATATCGCCCCATGCCTGGAGCGAGATGAGCCAGGCACTGGGGCGCGATGAGCCACTTAATTAAATTACTTACAATATATTATTTACAAGTAAGAGTATTGTTAAGTTAGAGTATTATAAAACGAAAACAGATCTCACACGTATTTTTCAAAAATTTTACGGAAGATTTAAAGTATTTAACGTTAAAATGATGAAATCCTTAATCCTAACCTCTACCATAACTAACTTACAAACAGTGAATAAAAAAACGATTCATATCTACATATCTTTTAACAATTGTATTACAGAAATAAATATAAAAATCGGTTGAAAACTTAAGGTTTAATGAATAAGCTATCTAAATAACCACTGAAAAAACATCTAATATGTGATTTTGTGTGATTCTCGGACTTTCTAAACAAATGCAAAATAGCAGAATACAGGTCTTTAAATTTTTACTTTCGTTTTTTCAAAATTTATTCAACATTAAGCGAAAATTTTGTTAAAAGAAGTTTGATAACGTTCTTCCTGATATTAGTACAAAGAACAGTTACAAAAGAAATTATAGCCTGCGAGAAAATTGAGTGGCTCATCTTATCACCTATGCTCATCTCGCCCCACCCTACCCTAGTTTTAATTTTTCCTGAATTGGAAAAAGGACAATTTTAAGATTTTTATTGAGGCAAAAGGATATTGGTTCTCAATATTTTATAAATTGAAAGGATAATTTTTAACATTTTTGTTCAGTTGGCAGGAAGTTTTTTTTCCAATTTTTTCTAAATTGGAAAATGTCCTTTTTTCTTTTTAACATTTTTATTGATTTTAATGGAAGATATTTTATTTTCTACCTTTTTTTCTGTATGTAAAGAGTATATTGTTTTTTATTTTTTAAATTTTTATTGAGTTGGAATTGATGAAGTTTTGGTTAAAAGTTGTTTTTCTGAATTCGAAGAGCGAAATTTTTTTATTTTAAGATTTTTAGAGTTGGATGCGACGAAATTTTGCTTATTATTTTATGAATTGGAAGAGGTCTTGTTTTCTTTTGAGCGTTTTCATTGAGGTAAAGCGGGAGCTTTATATTTTAAATATTTTGTCTGAATTGGTAGAGGATTTTTTTTATTTTCAACATTTTTATTCAGTTGGAAGGACGGAATTTTCGATTTGCAATATTTTCTGAATTGGATGAGGAACTGTTTTAAAAATTACACAGGCACACACAAAAAATAAAGTTGTCTGAACTTTTGACCAGACTATGTTGGTCTTATTTTTTTGAGGTCGCTGAATAGGAATCCGGTGGCCGTTTGGCCCCATCAGGTCAGGATTTTTCTCTAACCTTAAAAAACACCCAAAAATAGCCAAAATAGCACTTTGTTTATAAAAAATGTAACCTGACCACATTTCTGCAGTTTTTTTGCGTTTAACGGTTTTGAGGTTAGAAGCAGAGAGGCTCTGAGCAGTGATTAATCAACATTATACTTAAATCCAGTGACCCGAAAAACCTGCAGAAATGTGGTCGGGTTACATTTTTATAAACAAAAAGGGCTATTTTGACTATTTTTGGGTGTTTTTTGAGGTTAGAGAAAAATCCTGACTTGATGGGGTCAAACAGCCACTGGATTCCGATTCAGCGACCTCAAAAACATAAGACCAACATAGTCTGGTCAAAAGTTCAGACAACTTTTTTTTTTGTGCCTGTGTTATTAGCGACTTGGGAGGGAGAAATTTGTGGTTTTAATTTTTTCTGAATCGGAAGAGGGACATAAATTTTTGAACATTTTTGTTGTGTTGGAAGGAAAGAAATGTTGGTTATTAATTTTTTTATGAATTTGAAGAGGCAAATTTTTTTCTTCTTAACATTCAGATGAAGGGTGGGAACTTTTTATCTACAATTTTGTACTGAATTGGAAGAGAGGCATGCTCAATTTCTAAAAGTTAAAAATTTTGCTTCAATTTGCAGTTCAGTTTTGATTACTTAAAATGGAAAACTCTTCAGTTTTAAGAGTTCGAATTTTTTAATTTCAATGACCATGAAAAATGGTTGCAACCCGGGAAAAGACCGGGAATTTTTCTCCTCTGAAAATAGTCACCCTGAATAGTTTTATCTAGTAGATATCGAAGCGAATTTGCATTTTATCTTGCAGATACATGTTATCATTAAAATGTGCATCACGATTCAAGTTCAACGCTCTGGTAAAAAAGACTAGAGAGAAACCTTGAGATGGTTTATCGGCGTTGGAAACAAAAGTACCATTTTCTTCTCCCATTTTCCCTCATCAGACAAGGGTCCATTTTTCATAATGCCCTTTTTTAAGTCACCGGATCCTAAAGTTTCGTCTGGAGGCTGAGGGGGCGTTTTGATAATCGAGCCGACAGGAAAATAAGTGTCAGTGTCGCGACCGGTTAGAGGGGGTTACGCTGCGGGTAAGCCTTAACCTGAGATCAGATCCCAGGATCAGTATTCAGTAACTCTTTCTCTCCGGCAGCATCCGAACGCTTCCAACGCGTCGCTTCCAACGCGGCAGATCTTAAATTCAGACGCGAGCGCGTTGAAAAGTTTTGAATTAGTATTAGTATTAGTATTATCATACACGTAAAAGTCTAGAAGGACATAAGTGAGAGTGAATTGTGATGTGCTGTTGTGTAATGATTGTAATGAACCTGCGCCTGCGGTTTATGTGAGATGTGACCATTTCTGTCAGCAAAGAATGACTCATCTTTATTATATGATGAATTCCATCCAGTGAATATTCAAAATTTTACTCGCATTTTTTTGCAACTTGGAAACAGTTGTTTTTTCTAAGATCTGTTTCAAATATGTAGTTTTATTCTCCTTTTGTTCTGACAATGACTCAGGGACTGAAACGAAGAGACACACGTGTTCTTGATGAAAAACGTGTACTGCTATTCTGAATCAGGTAAAGCTAGGCTTATAGAATGTAGTTTAATTGCAAGAAAGTTTAATGACAGTGCTTGGATTTCAACGCTTTTACTTACTTCAAGAGATTTTCAAATTCACTTAGTTTAGTTTAGTGGTTTTGATTAAAATTTTAAAGTCTATAAAATTAAACAAGTAAGTTCCATTAATTATGGCATCAAATTTTTGCAGAGAAAGTGTAAATTGTTTATTTAAATTTCAAGGAATAGATTGAGGTTTTGGAAATGAAAATTGAATGAAAATGATGACTTGTGCCTAAAGCGGAAAGAAAAACACAGATATGCCAATAACTACATTTAAATAAAAAGTTATGACCTGAACTATTTTTTCTTATTATTTGGATTTCTCTTCTAAAATTTGTAGCAATATTCAATGGGCTTTTTTAGTCAATTTTATAAATCAAGTTAAAAATTAAGTAATTTTAAACTTGACTCTACACCTAGAACATCCTTAATTCAGGTGTTACCAAAATTCAGGTCTTTAAAAACATAAAAAACTTATAATTATACTTGCCTTTCCGATATTGAACTTGTTCAATTTTGTACAAAGTAAAAACGGATATTAAAAATGGTTACACCTTAAAATGGTTTAGATATTTTTCAGCAACATTTGTCTGGTTTTAAGTAAAATTAGATTATTTTAAGGTAGTTGTGCCAAAAATCAGGTCTCTTGAGAAAAAAGTTTGCTATGATTTTAAGAATTGAAATTATATTATCAATTACGTCTTATCGAAGAAGAAACACTTTTTTTCATGAAAAAAGTTTAAAACCTACTGAAAATACTTATTTTAAGAATAGTTTTTGTCATTGAATTTTTTCTTACTGTACCTTCTTACCAATTTTTTTTGTTGTCTAAAATTTGAATTTTTATAGTTATTTGTTTAAAAAATGTTTTTTTTTTTTAAATTGTTTTAACGATTTCAGCCGTAGAAAAATTTATTTTCAAAATTATAAACAGTAGAGTTGTAGAGAATATTTTCCCTGAACAAATAAGCCATAATTGATTAAAGTTCAACCATTTTTCAAAAATTGGTAAGAAGCGATAGTAAGGAAAATTAAAATGCAAAAAATATTGTTAAAATAAATGTGTTTTGTAAGTTTTTACACATTTTGCATTAAAAATAATGTTTTTTATTTGAAGTGACATCGATCAGACCTAAATAAATTGTATTTAAATCCAGCAAAATTGTACTGAATTAATCTCAACCATTTCAAATTGTTCAGTTTATTATAATATTTTAATATTCACTAGTTATATCACCTTAAATTTTAAAAATAGTTAATGAAATTGAGGAATATAGACACATTGTTGAATATAACAAATTTTAAAATAGAAATCGTAGGGGAATGTAAAACAAAGTTGTTGAATATATAATTGTTTATTTAACATTATAGTTATTTGAGAATTTCTTTCGCTTTAGGAAAAAATCATAATTTTAATTCAATCTTTATCATTGATGGCTTATTTTCTTCTAGCTAGCTAGATAGATAGCTAGATATGACTTAATTAATTAATTAACATTTTGTTTAATCCAAATTTAACTGGGTTTCAATAAAAAACATCCAAATGTATTTGTAGATAATATTTTTTAGAACAAAATAAGATATCAATGATGAAGATTGAATAAAAATTCTCATTTTTTTCTAAAGCGAAAGAAAAAATAAAAAATCTTAAATAACCACTGTTAAATAAACAATTCAAGATTTAACTATTTCTTTCTGAATCGCGAATATTTTTTTTTTTGTAAAATTCGTTGTATATTTAGCAAAATGTGGCTATTTCAGTCGATTGTATTATAAACTATTCTTAAGGTATTGAATTTTGAATTGGAATAACTATCAAACATCCTTTATTTTAAATTGTTAAAAAAAATTAATTGTTTAATTTAAATTTCATTAATTCCATACATATTGCGCATTTTTTAAATCCATCAATTTTCAATGAATTTTCACACTTTCAATTAGAAGCAATCTATTTTTCAACAATTCCAATTTTAAATTGTTAAATCTTTTTTTTTTAACTTTAGATTCCATCAGTGGTGCTAAGTCCAATCAACCCAATTTTACAAGAGAATAATTTTACAATCGATTGAGTCAATTATCTTTTTTGCGTATGTGAATGGATCAGTTTTTGCTAATTTTCGCATTCTGAGAAAAAATAGATGGCGCTACATGTTCACGAGATAATATAATAGAAATGCTGATGATCTTAGCCGAGGATTTAGCACCGTTTAGCTTTCCCTGGCATTATAAATGAAAATAATACATACATAAATAGTACAAAGTTTTTTAATTTTAGTAATAATATCTCCATTTGTTAAATTGTGCAAAGGTTATAATTTGAAGTTTCCTAAATTTTCAATTCGAATTTTAATATTTTCCAATTCGGAAGGATTGCAAAATAAAATTGTTTAATTTTGAATGTTTTCAGTTTCAAATTATTGTTTCATTTTAAAGGTCTCATTGGCATTTGTCTACTCTTGAATGATTCATTTAGCAGATTGTTGAATTGTGAACTTTTTATTTTATATAATGTTTTTTAGTATAATTTGGCTAATTACCCATTAAAATTTTTTCTCTTAATAGGTTGAAAGCTATCAAAATTCACTATAAAATTAATGAGTCTAGGATGTAGTCATTTTTTAAAGAAAATATTGGTAAAATAGTGAAAATTTAAACTTTTTTTAAATTTAAATAACTTCTGAAATAATAAACATTTCTTAATATTCTGGAGCTCATTTTGAAGATAAATTTCTATAGAAATTTGGTTGTTCAGCCGTTTTTTTCAGTCATCTTAAATTTTGAATTTCTGTAATTTTGAATATCAGTTAATATTAATTCCCAATCTAACAGTGATAAAAAAAAACATCCAACAAAATCTGATATCTGGAGGTGTAACCATTTTTAGCCTTCTGTTTTCTGTGTAGGACTGATTTCGAGATTGATGATGTAAAGTAAAATTGAATGTGGATTGCGTGTGATGTAATGAAAGAAAGGCTGCAAGGCTCATCGGTTCCTCTTATAAAATTGAGCTCTTAAGCTCGGTTTTCAAGGGTGGCCATGTAAACATTCTGGATACATCCGCCCACATAAAATGTTCGACAAGTCCTGAAGGACTTCTCTCACTCTTTCGGGATCGTGCTGTGTGGTCCTCTCTTGAGTCTTGAGCAAAGCCCCTCTTCGACCACAGGGCTCGCCCTGGTCAGCTCTTTCGGAAAGTGATTTACGTCCGGCTGATGGAACCTTTTGTTTAGCAATAGCTATATTCTAAAGTCTAAACTAAAGCTAACATAAAATATTGCAAAAATCATTTGTTATATTCATCATATGTCATATATTTCCTTTTATTACACTCTTAACGCAAAATCCGAGCCAGAATCCGAGCTCTTTTATTGCTTTGAATTTAATAATCGATTTTATCATTTGTGTGCCTCAGACAAGCGACAATTTTTAATCAAGTAGCTGGCAAGCTTATGTGAAAAATAAATTTTATTATGAGATAAATTTTCTAGAGAATCTAGAGTCAAGGAGCAGGAGAAAGTAAAGTCGACTTTAAAATATAATATATTCCTTTTATTGCTAGATGCCAAAGCATGTGTTATAGAGTCCTGTCGGAAAGAATAACAATAGCACGGTGGTCGAAAACATAATTTGTCAAATTCCCTGACTTTTCCCTGATTTTTCCTTAACCAATTTTTCATTTTCCCTGGCCCATATTCAAATACCAGAATTTTAATCTTGTAACATTTATATCATAGAATCATTACTAAACGCAATAAAACAATTTCAAATTAAAATTTTTTTATTTATGTGAACTAAAAAATATGACCGTTCTATTATAAAATATGATTTTTCAATCCAAAAGGACGAATTTTCAACAAGAGAGTTGAATTTTCGACCAAAAGAAAAGATGTTTTTTTTTTAAATTAGTTTCATTTTCAACAAAATAATTAAATTATCAATAAAATAGTTACATTTTAACCAAATTGTTGACTTATCAACCTACTAAGATGAATTTTCAATCAAATGGTCGAATTTTTACACAAAAAAGATTAAACGTCAACCAAAAACAGTTGCATTTTCAACCAAATAATTGAATTTTCAACAAAAACGTTGAATTTTTTACCACAAAGGATAACTTTTTGGCAAAGTACTTAAATTTTCTACAAAATAATTAACATATCAAGAACATATCAAGAACATATCAAGCTTTATTTTTAACCAAGTACTGAAATTTTCTACCTACAAAGAGAAATTTTCAACCAAATAGTCAAATTTTCAAACGAAAAAGATCAAACTTCAAAGGAAACAGTTGCATTTTCAACCCGAAATGTTGCATTTCTAACAAAAAGAAGAATTCTCAATCGAAAAATATAATATTTGATATTTCAATAGCAACAAAAAATGCACTTTCTACTAAAGAGTGGAATTTCTAACAAAAAGATGAATTCTCGACGAAAAATATAGTAGTTCATGTTTCAACGAAAAAAACACGAATTTTCAACCAAAGTGACAAATTTCTAACCACGAAGATTAATTTTCTACCAAAAAAGACGACTTTTAAATAAAATAGTTTAATTTTCAACCAATGAGATGAGTATCACACTAAAGTAATGAATAATCAAACAAACAAAAAAACAAAAAAACTAAGCGTTCATTCCAAAAGTCGAATTTTCTGTAAACGAGTTGAATTTTTAACAAAAAAGTTCATTTGCAACAAAACAGTTGCGTTTTAACCTTTCAACATTTCAACCAAGAAGATTCTACCAAAAAGGACGAATTTTCAACTAAAAAAGGATCAAGTTTAAACCAAAAATGGAAAAGTTACATTTTAAGTTGAAAAAGTTAATTTTAAACCGAAAAAACAACCAATTTACAACAAAATAGATACATTGTCAACAAAAAAGATGAACCTTCAACCAGAATTTTTTTTTTTACAAAAAATGGAATATTTAAATTTTTAATTTAAAAAATTAGTTTTCAACCAAAAAAATGAATTTTCAACCAAAGGAATGAATTTTCAACTAAAATGATGAATCTTCAACGAAAAAATGATTTCTCAACAAACTGATTCAATCTTCAACCAAGTGTTGGAATTTTCAACAAAAAATGGTGAATTCTCAACAAATAATGTAATAGTAGATATTTAAAAAAAATTATTTGAAATCAAAAACAGTCAAATTACACAAAAAAAAAGACGAACTTTCAAACAAAACAGTGGAATCCTCAACCAAAGAAGATTAACTTTCAACCAAACAGTTGCATTTTTAATAAAAAAAAAATTAATTGCTACCAAAACAGATGAATTTTTCAAGCAAAAAGATGAATTTGAAAAAAAAGTTGAATCTTCAACAAAAAGAAATTTCAGTTGAGTTTTCAAAACCAAAATATGAAATTTCAACAAAAAAGTTAATTTTCTACTAAAATAGTTGAAGTTTCAACAAAACAGTTTAATTTTCAACAAAACAGGATGACTTTTTAACAAAATTGTTGAATTTGCAAACAAATAATACAATCATTAAGTGAAAATATAATCGTCAGGAGGAAGCAACTAAAAAAGAGAAATGCCCTAACTTGTCCCAGACCATTTTTTTTATTTTCCCTGACCATTAATATTTAAATTAAAATACAAAATTTTTAAATTCATTATCCTTCACAGTTATTTAAAGTTCCTCTTATAGAAATTCCCTGACTTTTATAAGATTTTTTTGAAAATCCTTGACTTTTCCCTGATTTCCAGGTTTTTCTTGACCAACGACCAACCTGAATAGTTATTTAAGTAGTGCATTAGCAGTCGTATTAAGGAACTTGCATCATATATTCAGGGCCTGTTTCATTTAGTTAAAGTCTATTGAGATCGGCAGTTCAAAGAGGGTCCGACGAATTTACACGCTTGTAATCGGGCGTTCCACGTTCCAACATTACCCCTGTTCCATCTTGTCATATATGTACAACATCCTGTCGTACTTATCTTATCCAGGGCACGTGATAAGCCGCTTGCTGTACGTCTTGTTCTCTAAAATTATGTCTTCATTGCCCCACCCTAATGTAAACTTCCCATGATGGCTCTAAAATTAACTCATTGTCAGTGCCTTGTGCAGTTCAAAGCAGAAACATGTACTCTACATAGTCAAAAGATGACTTAAATTGCTTTGAAATATTCAGTAAAATTTGTTTTGATTTAAACAAAAGTGATCTACGACACAATTTTAATTTTTTTAAAAGTACTGTGAGCCGGGGCAAAACGGGACATTCTGGAAAAACCGGGTTCCTCTTATGTATACCATTAAGCCATTTCCCTTTCGGGGTAGGCGTGACGCTACCCGATTCGGGTAGTGTTTCTAGGTTGATAACTTGTAGTAAATAACTACAAGTGTGGGCTCACCACACCCACGATGTGCCAACAGCACTCAGTTTTCTCGAATGGTCACCCATCCAAGTGCTAACCGCGCCCAACGCTGCTTAACTTCAGTGATCTGACGAGAACTGGTTTTTTCAGCGTGGTATGGCTGTTGGCATTATAATTTCATTTATCTTTTTCTGAATAAAAATCCGAAAGATTTTTCACTGTTTTCTTTAAAATAAATGTCAAATTTTCTCTTAGAGACTGTTTAGTTCAGTTTCGTTAGGAAGCTTTGATAAAAATAATATTTATGTAAGGTTTTCGTTTTCTGTATTTTGCTTAAGTCAATTAAAAAACATTTGCAAATTTTTTTGCATATATATGTCACCTCCCATATAGTGTATCGTCTTAACAAAATTATTAAAAATTTAAACCGAGATGTTTAGTTTTTGCTGTAGAATGATTTTTATAAACAGTTCCAAATGTGTAGGGCAAAGTCTGACATGGTCAGAAATTATATACCGAACCCTCTTGCCAAGAGCAGAATGGACACTCAAAACTCAGGAAAAGTACAATCCCAAAGTTGTAGATATCGAAATTGAAAATTTTTTATTTTGAGGTCTTGAAACAGAAAACAAACAAAAAAATTTCAAATTGAACGTTTCCAAACCGTGCTTCTTCTAAATTAAAACATTCGAATTTGAACAATTTAAGATGTAGCACAATCCAAATTCGATAGATTGGAAGAGAAGCACTGAAATTAAACAGCTTTAAAGATTTTCAATTTAAAATTTATTGAGCTATTTAAATTGTCTCATTTATAAATTTTCAATCTCAAATGATTGATTTTGTAGGTTTTCAATTTAATTTTTATTAAACTATTAGTGCTTTCAATACGAAATTATACAATTCTGAATAAGTCAAATTTCAAACCAGAGAGTTTTTAATGTTACTATTAAAACTGCCACACTTTAAGCGTTTTTAATTGAACCGCTGGCGATCAAAAGGGGATACGCCCGAAACGCCGTCGTTTTAGTTGGCCCCTGGGTTATATTTTTTTCAGGTCAAATTTTAATTTTTCAATAACATGTTCCAATAGGAAATTTTATTGCGCATATTTTTAGTCCAATAAATAAATGTGATAACTTTATTAGTTTTCGAAATAAACAAGAAAATGTTACTTTTTTCTGCAATCGCAAAATACGAATTTTTTGTGTTCAACTCGCCACAAGTTCTACAATAATAGGAATTTTGTAATAAAAATTTCAGAAAATATGCACCATCATATAACGAAACTAACGTTATTTATAGAATTTCAATTAATTGTCACTAAAAATTTATAACGATTTTTATTCTTCTCATTGCGTAAATTAGATATTGAAAGTTTCAAACGCTTCGGGAGTCGAACGAATTTTCAGAAAATTAAAATTAACGGTCACCTAAATTTTTTTTAGGATTCAAGGAAGTTTTTTGGAAAATATCAGGCAATTATGTTTTATAGTTTTAAAGTCACAATGGATTTAGGATCTCAGCGCTGTCCCGTACGCGTGCTAGCTCGTCCTGCAATATCAACGTCTGTATAACAGCGGACGATTGGAAGGTCAAGCCGGACACCAAAACAAAAAAGCATATGTTTATTTTGATTCTCTCCTAAGGAACATAATGCACAGAAGCATTATTGTAGAATAGTGTTAGCATATAATATTCTGTTTAGGATAGTTTAAGTTTACTTAAAATAAAAAGAACCTAAATATGGGTCGAGGCAGGAAAAGAAGTAGGTGTGAAGAAAATTGGTTGAAAAATAAGAAAAAATGTTCCCGAAATAAGGTACTACTTAAAAGTATTAAGAGAAAATTAAAAATTGAATTTTCTGATAATTTTAATATCCTATTATTATTTTTTATTTGATTTCTTAATAGCTTTTTCTAAAAAATCTTGTATTTTAAAATTAGTTCAAATAGTCTAATATAATCTTTTACATTGAAATTCTACTATTGAAAATGTAAAAAGTTTTAAATATCAAATTATTACGAAATTAATGGATTACTAAAGCTTTTGTTTTACATTTTTCCCCTGACGGAAACGTAGACGTTTATGATAATTATAAATTGGAGAAGGCAACTACTTTTTTCTTTACTACTAATCTTAAACTAAAAGATCTTCCAAAAAGTTGTCCACCTCGAATTGGACTAAAAGCGGCTAAAATAAAAGATGTGAAAAGTCTCTTTAATTATTTAAGTGCCCCTGGAAAAGAATTCTTTGACAATTATTTTTCGCAATTTACTCAAAATAATTCTTCCGAAGACAACACTGAATACAGTGACAAAAATGATTAAATTAGTTATAAAGAAATCGTACAAGTTATTATATAAACATTATATAAGTTTTAATTTTTATAATTTGTTATTGAAAAATAATAAACAAATTTAAATGATAATGTCTTCATTATTATTTTGGTGGCCGGCTTGACCTTCCAATCGTCCGCTGTTATAGAGACGTTGATATTGCAGGACGAGCTAGCACGCGTACGGGACAGCGCTGAGATCTTAAATCAATTGTGACTTTAAAACTATAAAACATAATTGCCTGATATTTTCCAAAAAACTTCCTTGAATCCTAAACAAAGTTTAGGTGACCGTTAATTTTAATTTTCTGAAAATTCGTTCGACTCCCGAAGCGTTTGAATCTTTCAATATCTAATTTACGCCATGAGAAGAATAAAAATCGTTGTAAATTTTTAGTGACAATTCATTGGAATTCTATAAATACCGTTAGTTTCGTTATATGATGGTGCATATTTTCTGAAATTTTTATCACAAAATTCCTATTATTGTAGAACTTATGGCGAGTTGAACACAAAAAATTCGTATTTTGCGATTGCAGAAAAAAGTAACATTTTCTTGATCATTTCGAAAACTAATAAAGTTATCACATTTATTTATAGGACTAAAAATATGCGCAATAAAATTTCCTATTGGGATATGTTATTAAAAAATTAAAATATGACCTGAAAAAAATATGACCCAGGGGCCAACTAAAACGACGGCGTTTCAAGCGTATCCCCTTTTGATCGCCAGCGGTTCAATTGGAAATTACCAGTTCTCGAATTTTCTATTTGAAAAATGGAATAATCTGAATAGGTTGATTCTAAATCAACTACAGACTTCAATATTAGTTTATTTGATTTTGGATATAGTAAATTTATAATTCTTCAGTTATTAAAAGTTCAATGTTTGAACATTAAATTACACCATTTCGAATAATTCGAACCAACTGGGAAATTTTTTGAGACCCACTTAAATTGTAATTCTTTAATTCGGTAAGTTTATAGGGCAAAGAGTTAATTCTTGTATATGTAATTATAACTTTCGTTTGAGTAAAAGTTTCTGGTCCAATATTTGTCGGCTCAAGTCAAAACAAGAACCCTTTCGCTTTTCTGGTTTACATAGTTCCTCAATCCGCAACTACTTCACTCTCTTTTGCAGTGCGTAACACGGTTTTGCTTTTAGTAACAGAAAAGTAGAAAATACATTTTATGGACAATTAACGTTAATTCCCACGGGATTAGTTGCTCAGAATCTTTTCCTGTCTTGCCATTCTCATAGCGAACACTTGAGAAATTATCAAAAGATTTAATGAAAGGTCACAACTGCAATTGTTTATCAGTGACAAGGAACTTCTCTCATTTTCCGCATTCTCTTATCAGTTTAATTAACATTAACTTTCATTTTCACTGAATCGTTTCTAAACGCCTAAAATGATTTATTTTTAATTTTCAGAAATGTATTAAATCCTTACAATGTTCAAACGTGGTGAATTTTCTGGTTTCTGAAATTATCCTTTATAGGATACTGTTCTTGGATAATGTTGATGAACAAACAAACCATAAATCTTTATTGCTGTAATAACCATGATCTCACGACTGGTGCTAGCTCCCCTTGTTCTTCTAAACATGAGTCCTTCAACCTTTACTTGTAAGTCGCTCGTTTGTGTACACAACGATTATCCCCTTAAATTGGTACTATAATTCAAAATCGTGCAATTAGACACTTCAGCAACTTTAATTTCTTGACAATTGTCTCATTGTTCAGTGAAAAAAACTTTAGATAATTTTTATAAATTGTACTCTTTCCGTTTTAATTATTAAGGTTACAAGTTGAAACTTTTACATTTTGAATTGTTTTGAATAAGAATTGTACAATTTTTAACTTTATAATTTAAAATCGGCCATATTTCCATAGTTCCTATTAAAAAATTCGTCTACTACAAAAATTAAAGGCTATTTACTTTGCAAGGTAGCAAAAAATTATCCTTTCTGTCCCTTTTATTGTGTCCACTTGGACACATGAAATTGTTTAAGGCTTCTCGTCCGATCACCAAAGTTAAGTAAAGCTTGGCTCGGCTATACACGGATGGGAACCGATGTCGTATTAAATAAAATTAAAAAATATAATAATGCATCAGCCATCTTTTAATTTTTTTAAAAATGTCTACTTTGAGTACTGGAAAAATCAGTAAAGCAGGGCAGAAGTGAAATTTTGACTGATTCTCAGTATTGTCAGGGATTTAAATTGTAAAAATAGAGTCACTGATTATCAGTAAAATTTTATTGATTTAAGATGAGAGCTTCAGTCTGTGAAAATTCACTGAAAAAAGCAGCTAAATTCACTTAATAATCAGTCAAACTCAAATATTGGTCAAATTAACGGAATATTGAGTGAAACTCCTTACTTGCTTTATTTAATGACTTGTTAATTGTCAGTGAATAAAATTTAGAGTAAACGCTCCGATTTGACATTTATCTCCCTCTTTTTTCAATTGGTTATTTTTGTCTCTAATGAGCCGAAAAGTGAGGTGGTCTAGAAATCTATTTTTTAATTTTGAATCTTTTTCATGCTCATTTTGCATAAAATTATTCATGATAAAATGGATTTCTGTTCTATCTTAATTTTAACATTTATTTAATTAATTAATTTCTGAATGCTTCAAATTGGAGGTTGCATATCAAAAAATGAGCATATATTTTTTCTAATAAAATTATTCGATAAAAATTACAGACTGATTGAATCCATTTCAAATCAGGCGGGTTCCACACTTGAAGTCAAAATCTCTCATCGGGGAGAAAATATGTTTTTTTTTTAGAGGAAATTAAGCGACACGTATTTTTCTGCTTTGTGAACAAAAATTCTACGAATTCTAAAATGATTAAAAGTCGACTTTATCCAAAAAACCACACTTTTATTTTCGGCCAATTTATTGTTGAATTTGGCCTTTTATAAGGCCAAATTTCTAAATTTCATGCTGGCTAAATAATTTTTTTGGAGAGGAGAATTTTTTCGAGAGATTTCATGATGGTATGTGTGAAAAACGAAAACATTCCAAAGCTCGCGATTTTTATGGCTCTCTAATTGAGAGCTTCTAAATTCTTTTGAATTCCTTTGAATTCTTATGAATTCACCTTAAATTCTCTTTGAATATTCTTTGAATTATTTTTTGAGAGATTTAATTCTAGGTGTGAAAAACGAAAACATTCCAAAGCTCGCGATTTTGATGGCTCTC
>CAKNYM010052407.1:609022-704021 GCA_932195095.1 Andricus curvator
TGCCTCAACCTCGAAAGCTGTCCTTTGAGAAATCCTCAAGCTGTCTCGATCTCTAAAGCTGTCCTTTGAGAAATCTTCAAGCTGTCTCGATCTCGAAAGCTGTCCTTTGAGAAATTTCCAAGCCGTCTCGATTTCGAAGGCTGTCCTTTGAGAAACCTCTAAGCTGTCTCGATTTCGAAAGCTGCAATTTGAGAAATCTCCAAACTGTCTCAACCTTGAAAGCTGTCCTTTGAGAAATCCTCAAGCTGTCTCGATCTCGAAAGCTGTCCTTTGAGAAATTTCCAAGCTGTCTCACGAGATATTGCGCACACATCATTAAATAGTGTCGTACGCACGATACGATAAACAAACCAAAGTCAAAAGAGGTTAGGTTAACATTTATGACATCGTTTTATAGCTGAAATCGGTTTTCGGTTTTATACTTCTTAGTTTTCCAATCATAAATATTTTTTTCGTTTCATAATAGAATTACATTCTTCTTGTAGGTCTTTTTTATTTTCTTCTTTCCTTTATACTATTGTTAGAGTAATTCACTTTTCGAATATATTTCATGTATATGTCTTTCGTATTATTCTAATTTATTAACTTTTGCTTTTCTTACTTACGAAAAAAATACTCTCCTATCAAGAAAGATATTGCATTAATAGTAGAAACATACATTAATCACGTAATGTAATTGATTTCTAATTGCCACGAGGGAAAACACTTAACTGACCTTAGGAAAGGTTTATGACTCCGGAAAATCGTTTCACCGAATCAGTTACGCTTTTGCGCTATGCCAACACACAGTAAATGTCAATAAAATCACCGTCATAAAATTTAAAGATTGAAATTGAGAAGATAAATTGAAATCATAAATAAAATAACGTCCTCACGCATCAAATATAAATGAAAAAGAAATTTCGATTAAGACTCGAGTTTCACTTACCCCAAATAAAAAAATGGTGTCAAGAGATATGTATTAAAATATAACACAAATTAAATTATTCGAAATTATTATATTTAAAAAATGAACTGAATTCTTGAGTCTTTAATGACAGGGTGACCGCCAAACTTTATTTTAAAATTCGCTGACTTTTCCCTGATTTCTTCCTGATCAATTTTTCAATTTTTCAATTTTTCTGACCAGTACAATATTCAGAGACGAGCATTTTAATTTTGTACCATTTTTAACCAAGAATCTTTTATGAACGGAATAAAACCATTTCAGATTTAAAATATAAAAATTTATTTAATTGTATCAACCAAAAAAGATGAATTTTCGATCCAAAAGAACGAATTTTCAACGAAAGATTAATTTTTAAACTAAATAGTTAAATTTTTAACCTTCAGATATAAGTTTTTAATCAAATTGTCAAATTTTTAATAAAAAAGATTAAAATTCGACCAGAAAGATGCATTTTTAAACAATTAGTTTAATTTTCAACAAAAAATGTAAAAGTTTATATTTCAACAAAAAAAGATTGAATTTCTACCGAAAGAGATGAATTTTAAAACCAAGAAGACATGTTTTCAACCAAGAAGATTAATTTTCATAAAATGAAGATTTTTCAGTCAAGAAAGGAAAACAAGGTTTACCCACGTTATTGACATTTCAAGACAAAAGACGTATTTTTTTAGAAGACAGTTGAATTTTTAACCCAGAAATATTTTAAATCCGAAAATATGAATTTTTAACAACAACAAAAAAGTTTTTAACTAAATGGTTGTATTTTCTACCAAATTGTGAAATTTTTAAGCCAAGAAGACGATTTTTTTAGAAGACAGTTGAATTTTCAACCCGAAAAGTTGAATTTTCAACAAAAAGATGAATTCTCAACTAAAAATGTAATAATTAAAATTTCAACCTAAAAAAGGAATTTTCAACCAAAAAGTTTAATTTTCAACAAAAAATGTAAAAGTTTATATTTCAACCAAAAAAGATTAAATTTGTACCGAAAGAGATGAATTTTTAACCCAAGAAGACGAATTTTCAACCCAGAAGATTATTTTCATCCAATAAAGATTTTTCAGTCAAGAAAGGCAAACAAAGTTTACCAAACAATTGGATTTTGAACCAAAACCGAAGTAATTTTAAACCAAAAGGATTAGTTTTCTACCAAAAAAAGACAAAATTTAAACAAAGAAAGCAGAACTTCGAACAAAAAATGGATATGTTACATTTTCAGTTCAAAAAAATTAATTTTAAATTAAGAGAAAAAGAATTTTCAACAAAGTTAAATTTTCAACCAAAAAGGTAAACCTTCAACCAAAATACGATTTTTTTACAAACTAGTTAAACTTACTACCAAAGTATTGAATTTTCCATTTAAAAAGATAAATTTTCAACAAAATAGTTCAACTTTCAACCGAAAAAATGAATTTTCAACTAAAGTGATGAATCTTCAACTGGAATAGTAAATTTTTAATTAAAAATTTGAATATTCGAGGAACAAAAAACGACGAATTTACAACTAAAATAATGAATCTACAAAAAAAAATATTTTACCTTCAACCAAGCAGTTCAATTTTCAATCAAAAAAGATTAAGTTGCAACAAATAATGCAATAGTAGATATTTCAACCAAAAAAGATTTTTATTTTAAATAAAAAACAGTTGAATTCAACCAAGAAAGATGAATTTTCAAGAAAATAGTGGCCGCAAAATTTTATTTTCAAAATTTCCTAATATTTACTTGAAAAAATTTTCATTTTCCTTGACCATTAATATTCAGAGACCAGAATCTTAATCTTGTAACATTTAGAAATGGAATAGAATAGAATCTTTTCTCGAATCTCTTATAAACGGAATAATACAATTTCAAATTTATTATCCTTGGCAGTTATTTAAAATGCTTCTTATAGAAATTCCTTGACTTTAGCAAGCCTTTTTTTTCAAAATCCCTGACTTTTCCCTGATTAATACAATTTCATGACTTTTCCCTAATTTCCATATATTCTCTGCCCTACTGCCGCACTTAATTAAGACCAATATTGCTTAAATTCAGTCAAAGTAGTTTAAATTAAGACAAACATTGTAGAATTCAAGAATTCGCTTTTACCAGTGATGCCTACACCTACAGCATTCCATTACCAAGGTCCTTTATAAAATTGCATTCCAGGACCTCGGAAATTTCTAATACCCACCCTAAAATACGTAAAGGAAATCCAACTGAGCGAAGTTTCGACTTTTTACTTCTTATTCGAGGAACCTAAATACCTTCATAGTCGCGTGGCGGGTTTCGCATATATATTCGATTCGGTACAGGTGAGACCCGGTGGGACCAGGTGAGACAAGTCTGGTAGGTGCGATCTTGAGCCTCACAGTTTGCGCGGGAGGAGGTCATGTTCGCAGGTTCGCACAGCACGGAGGCTGCAAGGGTACCTAGCCTAACCGATAGTATAACCGATACAAGTCCGGCGATTCTTAACACGGCCCAGTGACCCGAATAACCCGATGGTTGGCTTATAATCGAACTCTCGCTTCCTCTCTCTTTCGCCTTCGGACTCGCGATCTTTATCCCTCATTCTCACGCAAGATGGCGTCTGAGACCTGGACCTGGACCTGGACCTGGAAGAACGACTTCAAAGCCCTGGGGCTCCACGAAGACGTTACTCATGATCATGAAGACTCCCTAGCCTTCGTTCCTCAATCTTCAATTCGCAATCCTCTTTCACTCCTCCCTGTCCCCTCTCTTTTTATTTTATTTTATTTTGTATTTTTGTTTTCTCTCAGGAACTCTTCCTGATCTTTCTCCGCCTTTTCTTCTCCCTCGCAATCTGCGTGCCCGTTAATGATCCCTTATTCTTTCGGCCCACGAACCTGTCCGATGATTAATAGTGGCAAATGCGCGATCTAATTAAGCATCGCGAGACTTCGCTTTCCTCGTTACTCTCGATAAGCTTCACATGTATCAGCTGAAAGCGGCCCGAATTTAAGCAATTATCCGCCCCGAGGCAGTTCGAGGTAGAGAGACGCCCTCTGCAAGAGTAATAAATTTTATTTCTCCTTTATATGTAATATTGATGTACTTTCTTCAGTTGAGAAATTAATCACAATGAAGCCATTTCTCAAAGGATTTAGGCTTTGCAAACGAGTTTTTCCTTATTTTTGTAGGTTGTTCCATTTAAAAAAATGTAATATAGATGTAAATCTTTCAGTTCAATATTCGATAAGGGGCTGCTCAAAAAATACACAACGCTTTTTTCTTACATATTGACACCCCCCCCCCCCCCCACGTAACGATTTTTATATAGTAAGTAATATTAGCGAAGCGCTTGAGGTGACCCCCCCCCCTGACTGGAAGCGTTACGTATAAAAGCGTATTATTTTCACGTAAATGAAAACTGAACCAATAGAAGTCAATAAGAAAATCCAACTGTTTTTGGTTTAATGTTAATTCTTTTTGGTTGAAAAGTCTACAATTATATTTTTGGTACATATTTCATCTCTTTTGGTTCATAATTCTACTACTTGAATAAACATTTGATTATTTTGTTGAAAAGTCTTTTTTTTGGTACAAAATTCAATTGGTTTGTTAAGAATTCATCTTTTTAGATAGAAAATTCGTCCTTTTTAATTGAAAATTCATCTTTTTTTGATAGAAATGTCATCTTTTTGGTTGAAAATTCATCTTTCTTGGTCGAAAATAAACTGTTTTGTTAAAAGTTTAAACGAAATGCGTCTCTTTGACTGAAAAATTCAACAATTTGGTCAAAAGTGCAAATGTTTTCGGTCGAAAATACAAATATTTGGTTAAAAATGCAACTATTTTGTTGAAAATTTATATATTTTATTAAAAATGTTATTAATTTCATTAAAGTCACCTTTCTTGGTTAAAAATAAACTTTTTTCTTGAAAATTTAACTGTTTTGTAGAAAATTCGTCCTTTTGGATTAAAAATTCATCTTTTTTGTTAGAAAATTCACCTTTGTTGATTTAAAATTAACTTTTTTATTGAAAATTTTTTTTTTCGTCTAAAAGTTTACAATTTTATTTTTGGTTAAAAAGTCATATTTTTTTAAATTATTTTTATTTGGTTGAAAATTTAATTATTTTGTTCAAAATTTAACAGTTTTTTGAAAGGTTTTCCGTTTTTACTGTCTTTTTCCGTTTTCGTCTTTTTGCGTTGAAAATTCAATTTATTTTGAAGAAAATTTAACTACTTGTTTGACAATTGAACTATCATGTTAAAAATTTAACTATTACATTAAAATTTGAACTATTTTCGTAGTAAATTCAACTATTTAGTTGAAAATTACACTTTTTGGTTGAAAATTAACTTTTTTTGTTGCAAATTCATATTTGCGGGTTGAAAATTCAGTTATTGTGTAGAAAGTTCCTTTTTCTTGTGTTGAAAATTCCACTATTTTGTTGAAAATTGCTTTATTTAGGTTAAAAATTCATATTTGCGGGTAGAAAATTAAATTTTTTCGTAGAAAATTCCTCTTTTTTGGTTGAATTCAATTTCTTCTGATTTAAAATGAAAATATTTTTTGGTTTCCATACTTTAATTAAAACTAACTATGTATTACATTTTTCCTTGAGAATTCATCTATTTTGTTGAGAGTTCAACTATTTTGTTGACATTTGAACTATTTTGGTAGAAAATTCAGTTATTTGAATGAACATGACACTTTTTGTTTAAAAATTAACTTCTTTTGTAGAAAATTCGTTTTTTTATTTGAAAATGTAACAATTTGGTGGAAAGTTAAATTATTTTGTAGAAAATTCCTTTATATGGTTAAAAATTAATATTTTCGGGTTGAAAATTGAACTGTATTGTAGAACATTCATCTTGTTTGGTTGAATTCAATTGTTTCTGATTTAAAATAAAAATATTATTTGGTATAAATATCAACTATTACATTTTTCGTATAGGAATTCATTTTTGTTGTTGAAAATTCAACTACTTGGTTGAGAACTGAACTACTTTTTTAAAAATTGATTTTTTTGGCTGCAAATTCAACTATTTTTTTTAAATTTTGACCGTCGGTCTTGCCCCGGTCTACGCTACGTTCTTTTGTTACAAAAATTTCCTACACAAGCTACAAGTAATGCTAATTGATTCATGATTTGTAGTCAAATTTTACTAGAGTTCAATAAAAGTGATTAATGCTTAGTTTATTGATGGCAAAATAAAATCAAAAATTAAGGAAAAAATAAAAGGAAAATTTTCATGTAAATGATGACTTGAAGTGTAATAAATAATCAGTAGAGTATTGTATTGGTCCTCAATTTCAAAACAATTTCAAATCTTGATAAAAATGCTTTAGGATTAAAAAGTAAATAAATTCAATTTTTTAATAATTTCAACGTTTCTGCACACAATGCCGACCCTCATCTGTGATTGCATTTTCCAAATTAAAAATTAGGTATCAGAAACATAAAATAGAAATTTATGTCTTTGGTTGGTGCAACGCTCCAGTTTACATCAAAATTATTTAAAATTTTCAAAAACCAGATAATTCCATAACAATCGTAATTAATAATCAAATGTTCTCTGATGAGTACCTGTAATAAATAAATTTACAAGCAATCAATTTGCAAATCCTGAAAAATTCAAATAATAAAAAAAAATTAATTAATTAGTTTTAGTTTCTTGAAGGCAAAGTCTTAATCTTTCGTCCTGTAGGAAATGAATGAGTACCGACGCATCTTCTTCTGCAAAGGAACGAAGCTTATCAGTAAACCAGATTTGCCTGACAATTTGTCATCCGTTGGAATCTACACAGTATAGGTTGTCCAAGTGCAATGATATACGGCACATGTCTTTAGCGACGGTCATTCGACTGCCATAAATTACTCTTTCGTATAGCATTTAAATCCTCGACCATCTGCGCGATTCGGCCTTAATGACCCAATGCGAAACCAATTTCTGATGGTATATCGATCACTGGCCAAAACGTTAATGACTCATTCGACTGGTTCGAAACCTGATCGTGAAATTTGTACCCAAGGTTCTTCTCAATATTATTTTGCCATTAATCCAAATCCCTTTCGGGGTCTAGCAATCACTCCAGGCGAATAGCTTCACAAAGTCATCATGATCACCCAAAAATACGCAAGCTTGCTTTTAATCATATAGTAAGATCCATACTCTTTACTCTAATCACATCCACAAAATAAAGCTCTCCACACGGGTCCATTAGTATCCAAGGTCAAAACTTAAAATTAAAATCCTGGAACTAAAATTAATCAATTATCCCACACATGATTATTGTACTCAGAATATTTGCTTTCAGATTTAGAATCTTGTAAGTAAAAATAGCTAATATGAGTAGGTCTCGAAAAAACTGGAAATCAGCGGAAAGTCAGGGAATTTTATTGGTCAAGGAAAATGAGGGAAAAGTGAGGGATTTGGAAAAAAATCTTACAAAAGTAAGGGAATTTTTATAAGAGGCACTTTAAATAACTTTTAAGGATAATAAATTTCAAATTCATCTATTTTAATTTGAAATTTTTCTATTTGAAATTTCTCTAGAAAATATTCTAATTTAAAATTGTTTTATTCTGTTTATAAAAGATTCTATGTTAAAATTTTTACAAGATAAATTCCTCTCTTTGATTATTATTGGTCAGGAAAATTGCCTTTTGTTTCTATTTCTATTTTTTGCAAGTGATTCCTTCTAAAGACTATATTTTTAGTTAAAATTTTTATTATCTGGTTGCAAATTCAACAATTTTGTTGAAAAGTCATTCTTTTTGGATGATAATTCAAATTTTTTGTTGATATTTGCCTCTTTTTTTTATTCATCACTTTTGGTAGAAAATTAATCTTCTTTGGTTGAGGATTCAACTATTTTATTTGAAAATTCGTCTTTTTTTGGTTAAATTCAACGGTTTTTATTTAGAATTGAAATCCCTTTTGGTTTAAATATTTACTATCACATTATTCGTTGGGAATTCATCTTTTTTTGTTAAAAGTTCGATTACGTTGTTGAAGGTTGAACCCGTTTGTTAAATTTTTTTTTCTTTGAAATTCATAATTTTAGTTAAAAATTCATCTCGTTGGTTGAAAACTCTTTTTGTGAGGGGTTAAAATTAATTTTCTTATTAAAAATGTAGATATTCGTCTTTTTGGTAGAAAATGCCTATATTTTTGGATTGAAAGTTCAACTGTGTTAGTCAGGGAATTTTGAAAATGAAGTTTTGCGACCACACTTTTAATGCGTCACTGTAAAATTTCAGAATTAATTAAATACATAATTTACAGGTTTTAAATGTTATATTTTTCTCTTGTTGCAGGTTTTGTCCTGGCTCTGCAAAAAAGGCGAGGACATTCTTTCAAAACACGCTCAACACGCAGCCTCAACTCTTACAACCGCAAGAGTACATGAGAGAGATTTTGAAAAGTTTTACTTCACGTCCATGGTAAGTAAACAACCAAATTTGTGTTAAAAACTGTATTAATTATTTTTTTAATCGTGAAAGGAGCGTTAATCAATGGTATATCTTAAAAATCATTTAAAGTTTTCAATTTTTTAAGAATTTCCATCGAAACTTTAGCACCTTCGTCCTATTGTTGAGTGTTTTCACTTTTATAGGTTTCACTTTTTTACGTCTCATTGAGCATTGAACATGCGCTCACAAAAACTAAATTTTGCCAATGGTCACATAAGAATACAAAAGAGAGGAAGAGGGGAGAGAATGACGGAACAGAAACGTCAATAAGATAAAGAAGACAATAAAGGAATTCTTTACGATTCGGTTTTTCTTTTATCTTCCTTATTAGTTGGGAAGGAAAAAGAAATACAACTCTCTCTCGCGACACTCGTTGAAGACATATAGCGATATCTGTCATTATTCTTACTCTTTGATTCTTGTATCGTATCATACTCCTGTGAAGGTTACACTTTTCAATAAGATATTAATGGAGAAGAAGCTAGTCGTTTGTTATTTACTTACTACTTTCACTATTCGGTTTCGCATATTAGTTTCAATTTTTCATATTCATAAAAGTTCATGGGGTGAAATATGCTTCTCTAGCTTCCGATACATAAACTATAATATTCTATAGAGCAAAAAAAAAATTAATGTGAAAACAAGAATGTCTCAGATGATCAGGACTGCCACACAGTTACTTAAGGTGCTTAAATCAACTCCGGTGTACACCACATACATAATACGTCTACAAGGACGAATTGTTTAATGTAAGATTTTTACCACATAATCTAAAGGCAACTATACCGACCGCAAAAGAGAGCTTTTTCCAAAAAATGTTCTTGTTTTTTTTTGTAATTGAAAATTGAGTATTTTTTGCGCCTGTAAAATGCAACACTCTGGCTATTGTGTATGCCTGGCTGCAGTCACCCGATTAACTTTCAATTCGCATACAAGTCTGAAAGAAGCGTGTCTTCGTCGCTTATAGAAATATATAATATAAGAATGTAATTTATTACAATAATAATAAATAATAATATATAATGATAATTTTACAATAATATATAATAAAATATCCACTTTAGTGTCACTTTTATAAATATAAAGTCACTATAATCACTTTTTAAAAATAAGAATATAACTAGAAATTCACTGTCTTCATTGGATCTTTTTTGGACATTTAATTTTTTGCAATTTTTAAACAAAATTTCAATTTCTCGTGGATTTTCTCAGATTCTTATTCACTAATTCTATTCACGCCTGTTTATCTGAATTGAATGCAATTTTTCAGATTTTAAAATCTTGTTTTATGCACTTGAATTTTTTGTATTTTTCTTGCCTTTGTATGAATTTATTTGAATTCTGTTGAATTCTGTTCAATACTTCTAAATTGACTTCAGTTTTACTGAGATCAATGCAATATTTTCGATAAAAATTTTTTTCAATCAATTTGAATTTTCGAAATTTTTTTGAATTTATTTGGAATTTACACTATATTTTTATTAATTTATCATGAATTCTTTTTAATTATTTTCAATTCTTTTGAATTCTCTCGATTTTTTTTTAATTTACCTTGAATTTGTTTGAATTCATCTAAATTCACTGAGTTTTACTCAATTCAGTGGATTTTTTTTAGTTTTGTTTTAATTCGCCTTGAAGTATTTTAAACAAACCTTGAATTCTTAGGCATTTCATCAAATTCATTTGAATTCCCTTGCATTTTTCTCAATTCACTCGAACTTTAAAGAATTCAATGAACTTTTTAAATGTTTATACACTTTTTTCATAAATTGTTTTTCGAATTCTTATTTCCCTCAAATTTCTTTAAATTCATTAGAATTTTATTTACTTCGTTGGCTTTTTTTCAATTCACTTAAAGTCTGTTGAATTCACCCTGAATTCTGTTCACTCCCATTTTACTCAATTTGATGGAAATTTTTTGATTTTTAAGATTTTTTTTCAGTTATATTCTTTCACATTTTTATGTTTTAAACAAACCTTGAATTCTTAGCAATTTCATCAAATTCTTTTGAAGTCCCTTGAACTTTTCTCAGTACATTCCAAATTGAATGAATTCAATGCATTTTTTCAAATTTATAAACTTTTTTCAATGTACTTGAATTTTTTTTATTCACTTTGAACTTTTATGAATTAAATCAAATTCTTTTCATTTTCCCTTAAATTTCTTTAAATTAATTCGAATTTTATTTAATTCGTTGGTTTTTTCAATTCACTTTAATTCTTTTGAATTTGCCCTGAATTCTGTCCACTCTTATTTTACCCAATTCGATGCAAATTTTTTGATTTTTAAGATTTTTTCAGTTATATTCTTTCAAATTCTTATGGCGAATTTCATCAACGTCTCTTGAATTCCCTTGAATTCTTCTAATTGAATCCTTAGGAATTTTATCAAATTCTTTTGAATTTTCTTAAATTCTTCTAATTTCACTCCAGTTTTAAAGAACTTAGTGGAATATTTGGTATTTCTTGAAATTCTTTCAATTCACTTGAATTTTCATGAATTTCATCCAGTTCTTCATATTTTTCTTAAATTCCTCTAAGTTCACTAGAATTTTATTTCATTTTGTTCTGTATTTTTAATTTTTTCTAAATTTGTTCAAATTTACGTGAAATTCTGACAAATTTCATCGAATTATTTTGAATTCAAAAGAGCATTTCACATTATTAATGCACATTAGTCACTCTTAGTTAATTTTAGTCACGTTTTGGATTAGAAATTAGTCACTTTTGGTCAATTTTTCACTTTGTTTCAAGTAAATTGGTCTGTGGTGTCCCTGCAGATGATGCTTTCCTTCTACAAAAATAAGATAAATTTATTTATAAAAAATAAGGGGAGTATCAAAATATGCTATAGTTTTTTCTATAAGAAAAACTAAATTAATGGAAATAGAAAGAATCGGATAAAATATAAAAGTGGCTTAGTGATATGAAAATGTCTCAGATGATGCTTTTGTTTTACAACAAATTATAAATCCTTTAAAAAATGCATTCATTTTAAAATAAGTGAAAAAGAAATAAGAAACAAAATTATTATTTAGTTCCTTATTTCAAAACTCTTTTACTTTAAGTAAGTAATAAAAATCTTCATTTTTCATTTTTATGTTTATAAATGTTAAAATGTCTAATAAATGTATTTATAATTTGGAAGTTTTTTTAAAAGCTTCGCATTCAGGTGTTTTCCACTTAAAAATCATAAAAATTTTGATTCGTGTTTAAAATGTTTTAAAATAAAAGAAATCGGCTTTACCGACTGAAGAGATCTTGAAATCGGTCGATGACGATCTGCCTTTTACAGATCGTTACCCACTCAGTGGGTAATGTAGAAATCTGTAACCTAAGAAAAATTATTTTTTTTTCTATATAACATTTTTTTTTATTTAACAAGAACAAAATGAGAATTTATTCAATGAAAAATATAAAATTAAAAAAAAAAATTAAAAATTGAATACCGATTAGGGAAGTGGCGCTACCAAGCGGCAATACTTCAAACCTAGTGAAAGTTTCTTATAGAAGAGAACTTTTCAACCGACCGTGATACAAACAGCGGAAGTAGTAGAGGTAGTTTCATATCAGCCGCGTTCCGTTTTCCCCGAAGGAATTCCCATTCCATGTAAATCTACCAATCTTCGATAAGAATTTTAATCATTTTTTTATGAGTTCAAAAAAGTGGAGATTTCTTTTTCTTACCGATTTTTTCATTTGTAACTAATATCATATAATGAGTAAACAATAAATTTCACCACTTTTTTGATCTAATGGAAATAAAGTTTTTTTTTAATTTCGTGATTTTGAATTCAGTAGTGTAGGCGGAAAATATTTTTACTTTTTTTCTTACATGTTCAGGAAACTAAGCCACAACAAAAAATTGTTGAATTTACGTAAATGACAGAAGAATATGTAAAAGAGGACACTTTGTTAAATACTCAGTTTTTTGTATTTTTAAATTATATTTTTATCTGATATTAAAAGACCCTGTGAATATCCGGCTCTTTATTGATAAAAATAAACAAGAAATTTTTTTTATAAATAATTAAATCCTAGTTAGCTTTGAAAAATATTTTGAACAATTTAGGTCATTTTATTGTCAAAACTACACTGAAAAAAGTTTGTCAAGACAAACAAAAAACAGGGATAGTTCAAAAAAATGTTAATTTATATCTTTTATTCCCTAGATTCGTATCATTTTTTTCTACTGTAGTTTTACTATCAGAAAGTCCTCAAAGACGGGAAAATTGTCTTTCAATTTATATATGTTTTTCTAATAACCAAGACACTTATCAATCGTTTCTAAATCAATTAAATACTTTCAAAGGTCCTAATCTGCTAGTTTTCTACGTAGTATAATTCTGATGAACTTAAGTAATTACAAGTAAAAGTTCTTCTCGAATCAAGCCTTTTTTTTTACACATCCTGTACAATCAGGTTGAATGGAAGTCAGCAGATTAGCAATCGTTGAGAGAAAACTCGATTCGTTACTTTACCAACGATAGAACTTATCAGAGTACCGTTTTCGTATCAATTCGAAACTCAAGAATCATTCCAAAGTCTGTCCTCAATTTTCCTCTTTTTCTTCTAAGTTTCACTCCAACAATATTAATGATGTTATTTACATAAAAATGAAATAGATTTGATTATGGTATCTAATTTCAATCAGAGAAACATTTTTAACTATACGGTTAATTATAACAATAAAAAAACTAGCGAAAGAAACTAATAATCACTCTCTAAATTTGCATTAGTGAAATTTTTCTATTTCAGATTTAAATTTTTATTAAACAGAATTTCAAAACCCTTAATTGAGTATTATCTCTTTTAACAACAAATAGCGTAACAATAAAAAGCAGTAGATTTTTAGAGAACTCAAGTAAACAATTTGGCATGCATGTGCGAATCTAATTATTCGTGAGAGCGAGGGGCTTAGCCGTCCCGGTAACCCAATTAACATCATCACTATAGATTCAGAAAATTGATGGAGGCATGCCAGAAGTAAAGAAAAGAAAGATCCTTTACTGTAAAAACAGGGATATTTATTTTGATTATTTTGAAAAATTCTCCTTTTTCCCCCTATTCTCGAAAACTTCCCTTTTTTCTCTTTTTCTCTTCAAATATGCTACATTTGAAAACACAATATTTGAATTACGCGGGAAATTTCAGACCGCCAAGCAGTCTCGAGTTTGAATTGTAAAATTTTAACTTGCATTTTTTTCAAATTTACTAAAGAGCGTTAGCTATAAATTACATATTTACTTAGCAAACGTAAATATGTAATTTATAGCTAAATTTAGTTAATTTCAAGCAAATGCAAATCAAAATTTCACGTTTCAAACTTGGGACTCTTTTGTCTCAAATTTTATTTTTAAATATTACCAATTAAAAATTTACAAATGTTTTATTTTACCGATTTCAAACTATTTAGGAGTTAAATAAAACTTTAAAGCTAAAATAATTTTCCGTATGAAAAAGTATAATGATTTAATTATTAAGGATGGTATTTTTTAAAAGAGAAAATATTCTGATTATGAGAACAATTTTAAACATAAAAATTGTAATAATGGCGACCCGTTTTTGTAAAAACAACTTCTATCGAAACTTTTTGTATTGATTGAAACGTTTATTTACTATAAATTCATTTTTCTCTAATTTGCAACAATTGAATTTTTAAAAGTTGAAAATTCAATTTTAAATTGTCTGCAATTTTCAACATTTGAAAGTTCAATTGTTTTAAATTGAAGAAATCTGAAAATTAAATTGTTGAAAATTGAATTTTTAAATGTTCTAAGTTGAAGAATATTGAAAATTGAATTTTCAACTGTTGAAAATGGAAGAAAATTGATAATTGAATTATCAGCAGTAGACAATTGAAGAGAATTCAAAATTGAATTATTACCTGTTGAAAAATAAAGAAAATTGATAACTGAATTTTAAGCAGTTGAAAATTCTATTGATGAAAATTGCAGAAAATTAAATTTTCAACAGATGAAGAATCAGTTGTTAAAAATTGAATTTTTAACTGTTCTAAGTTGAAGAATGTTAAAAATTGTGTTTCCAACTGTTCTAAGTTGAAGAATATTGAAAATTGAAGAAAATTTATAATTTAATATGCAACTGTTAAAAAGTGGAGAAAATTTTTTTTCAGCTGTTGAAAATTGAAGAAAAATGATAATGCTTGATAATTAATAAACTTGATAATTGAATTTTCAACAGGTGAAAATTCTATTCTTGAAAATGGAAGAAAATTGAATTTTCAACTCTTGAGAATTGAAGAAAATTGATAATTGAAGTTTCAGCAGTTGAATTTACATCAGTTGAATTTTCTTCAAATTTCAACTGATAATTCAACATGAGAATTTAATAAATAAACCGTTCAATCCATAAAAATTTTTTTTTGAAAAAAGTCGATTCTTTCAAAAACTGGTGGCTACTGGCAAATAATGTTTTTTGGCAAATTCATAGTCATCCAATGGACTCACAGTAGGGAATTTATAAGAGTTTTAAAAATTCCAAATCTGATCATCTTGTATATATATACCATTAAACCATTTCCCTTTCAGGGTAGGCGTGACACTACCCGATTCGGGTAGTGTTTCTAGGTTTTTCTTGTAGTTATAAATAACTACAAGTGTGGGCTCACCACACCCACGATGTGCCAACAGCACTCATGTCAGTATTCTTGAATGGTCACCCATCCAAGTACTAACCGCGTCCAACGCTGCTTAACTTCAGTGATCTGACGAGAACTGGGTTTTTCAGCGTGGTATGGCCGTTGGTTATAACTTTGGTTGTAACTATATCCAATTTGTAAAAAATAATTCTTTAATGTCGGAAGTCACTAAAAAAACATTTAACATTATTTAAAAATAAAACATTTCTTATAAAAAGATTGTTTCTTCTTTCCTACGTGTGAAAATGAATGTTTTATCTTTCCCTTTTTCGTGAAAAATTACCCTATTTCCCCTTTTTTGAGATCCTGCTACACTGCGATCCCTGTAAAAAGTACATTTTTAAACGAGTTATACTATATTAATTTTTAGTAGTTTATGTGTTAGGTAAAATTAATGAAAGTAAAAAAATCGTAAAGTGAACATTAACATTTTTTTAAATGTGATTCGAATGCACTTTATCTCCATTGAAAGGTGATCGAACATGAAGGAAAGTTGCAGTGCCATTAGATCGTAGTTCAGACTAACGAGCATAACCGCCTTGTGCTGATTCCTGATTTTGCAATCGATTTTGAAACGGTTTCTGGATTGGGAATCACATCACGTATCATACAGATTTATCGGAAATCACGAAGCTAACCGGAAGTACGGCGCAATGCTCACCACCCGCTGATATTGTAATTAATTAATTAATTCGAGAAGATGATGTTTCTCGCATAAATAGAAAGTCGAGCTTAATACCTTGCAGGTGAGGATAAGCGACGTAGAAATTTAATTTTGTAATTAAAAATGAACATTATCCGAATATCCTTTTCATTGATGCAGTTGTAAAATTTTGCGAATAGGGACAGATGCAAGATAGCTTCCGAATTATCTGCAATAAATTAATCGCCCGGAACAGTCGGCACGAAAGGAAAAGCTTGCTTATGGTTATTTAATCGCATATTCACCCCACGCATGACACCCACTTGACAAACTATGCACACTTGCACACATTGAATTTGCTGGGCGCGAGAAAATTTTTTGTTGTGGGATGAATGGATGCTCCATCTGCCGAGAGTCATTATCACGCTATTCGCAACTTTCTCGTGTGGCAGTTCCCCTCAGCTGTTTAGTTAATCCTTTAAAATTAACAATAATAATTTCAATAGGGAAGAATTAATAAACGACAATTCTATATATGGAATAAAGGAATGTAACACCTCTTACCTGAGCCAGGGTTGCCGCAGGTCAGGGAAATCAGGGAAAAGTCAGAGAATTTTTTTGGTCAGGGAAAGTCAGGGAAAAGTCAGAGATTTTGAAAAAAATTGCAAAAGTCAGAAAATTTCTGTAAGAACCACTTTCAAGTAACTGTCAAGGATAATCAGAAATGCCACACAGTCACTTTTAGTGACTATTTTTTCAAACCAATTTTTAGTCACTTTTGTAATTGAAACTTTAACTTTAGTCACTCTTCTCTCAATGAATTAAACATTAACCCATTGCATAACCACTATTGAATTGGGGTATTCAGGAATTCATCTATTTCTGAATTTTCTTGAATTATTTTGAAATTTGTTATGGTATTTTGAAAGATTCCAAGCAATTTTTAATAGATTTCAATAATTTCGAGAGATTTCAAACGATTTTACAAATTTTAGGGTATTTTAAACAATTCCAATAAAATTTCAAGAGCTTTAAAAAGTTTCAAGGGATTTCAAACAATTTCAAAGGAAATACAAAATATTGTAGGGTATTTTGAAAGATTCTCCGAGGAATTTGTAATAGATTTCAACAATTTGAAGTGATTCCAAATGATTTTAAAAATTGTAGGGTATTTTTAAAACTTCCAAGTAATTTTAAAGAGTTTTATAAAGTTTCAAGGGATTTCAAAAGATTTCAGGTGATTTAAAAAGATTTAAAAAGTTTTGAAATATTTTAGGGTATTTTAAAAGACTCCGAGGCATTTTCAAGAGATTACAAAATTTTCAAAGAATTTTCAAGGATTTCATTGATTTTAAGGGATTTAAAAGAATTTTCATGGGGTTTTAAAGAATTTCCTAAAATTTTGGAAGATATGGAACGATTTTATAGGACCTATAAGGTTTTAGGATATTTAAAAAAGTTCCAAGGGATTTTATCAGATTTCCCAGGATTTCAATGATTTTAAGGGATTCTAAAAGCTCTCAAGGTACTTTAATAAATTTTACAGGATTTCAGGAAATATTATTAGATTATATTTAATGTCATGGTAGTTTATAATATTTTAGTGGTCTTCAAAGAATTTATTCACAAGACTTCAGGGATTTTGTAGGATTTCAAAGATTATCAAAGATTTCAAGGTAATTCCAAAGATTTTAGGATATTTTAAAAGTTTCTAAGGGGTTTTCGAGTGCTCTATAAAATTCGTAAGGAATTTTAAAACATTTTAAAGTATTTGAAATATTTTTTATAGATTTCAATAATTTAAAGTTATTCCAAAGGATTTTAAAGATTTCAGGGTATTTTTTAAAATTCCAAGGAATTTTCAAGAGTTTCAGAAAGTTTCAAGGGATTTGAAATATTCTCGGGAATTTAAAAAGCTACCAAGGAATTTTTGATTGATTTTAATAATTTTAAGGGATTTAAAAAAAGTTGTATGCATTTGAAAACAAATGTTCTAGATTTTCGGAAAGTATGGAATGATTTTTAAACAGATTCCAATGAATTTTAACGCAGATTTCCAAGAATTTCAATAATTTTAAGTGATCTAAAAGGTGTCAAGGTATTTTAAGATATTTTCTAGGATTTCAAGGAATATAATTAGATTTCATAGAAAAATTTAACCCTGAATTCTTATTAGTTTATCCTGAATTCTTTTAAAGTCTTCGGAATTCTCTTGAATTTTTTTTTTTTTAATTCATTTGAATTCATCTCAATTTAATGAATTTCTTCATATGTTTGAATTGTTTTCAATTCACTTGAATTTTTTTTTAATTCAGTTGAATTTTTTGTTAATTTCTTTAAATGCTGCTCATTTCCCTTGGCTGAAATCAATGAAATTTTTTGGATTTTAAAAAATTTTCAAATATATTTGTATTCTTTTGAATTTAACTTGAATTGGTTTGAAGTATTATGAGTTTATCCGGAATTCATTAAACTTCACCTGGAATTCTGATAAATTTCATCGAATTCTTTTTAATTCAAAAGAACATTAGTCACTTTAGTCACTTTTTGGGTTACAAATTAGTCACATTTGGTCACTTTATTCGATTTAAAAAGGTAACTTTTTCAGCCCTGAGAATAATAAATTAAAAATTTATCAATTTAAATTTCTTTCATCCCGCTTGTAAACGATTATACATTAAACAATATTACAATTTTGGTCTTTAAATATTGATGGTCAGGGAAAATAAAAAATTAGTCAGGGAAAGTCAGAGAATTTTGGAAATGAAGTTCTAATCTAAAAAACTGTAAAAATGATGAAAGAAAATTATGCGTTTATTAACTTGCCCTTTGTTTTATTAATCTGCATTTTTAAATAAACAATAGTGTGAAAATTTTTAGTGTTCTTTAACCGGAGAACTTTTTGCGCACATTCTGTGAACCCGCAAATACTTTCACACACTTTTTGATTGATTTCGATTGCATCATTTCAGAATCCATTTGTAGCTGGAACCAGAATCCAGTTATCGAGACAAGTGATTTCTCAACTCGATCGAGAATAAATAAGGTTATTAAGGCGTTTCGTGATTCGCGTGAAAAATCTCCTTGGCAATCTCCTCAAAGCGACCTCGAAACGCAAATCTGCATTATTGATTCTTCATAATATGTGATTTGTTCCACTTTGTTTTCCGCTTCAAGGCTCTATTTCCTCTCTGGTATTTCGTTACGCAAGTTTTCTTTCGGCGACTTTCCACCTTCAGGAAGATATTGCGGGGGAGAATGCAAAACATTTTACCTTCATTTTCTCAATCGCGAGATAAGACATTCTAGGTCAGGGCACTTAAGATATCGTGGCGAATAATTAAGGTGCTTCAAATGACTCGGGGTTTTGCAAGATCCAAAATACGTCTACAAGGATGAATTGTTTAATGTAATATTTTTACCATATAATCTAGAGGCAATTATACATGTTTGGATAGAGAGCTTTTTCCGGAAAATGTTCTTATTCTTGTTTTTTTTTTTGTAAATGAAAATAGAGTGTGTTTTTGCGCCTGAAAGTGGTCAGCGGGCTATGCTTACAAATTTTTATATTACGCAAAAATTACTTAATTAAACTGTTTTTCCCTCCTTATACACACTTCCAGTAAAAAAGAGTACCATTTGGTATTCAAAAAATATGTATTGCTAGTATTTATGGCGTAAAATGAGGCAATTGAATTTTGAGGTTAGAGCTTCTGCCCAACAGCCTTATGAAAGAAAATTTTTCAAAAATCAAGGTACCCAAATGCTTTAGAAAGCTTTTAGAAATATTTGACAAATATCTACTTTTCCAATTTATTATTTAGATATTACTTTTTAATCGTAAAACATGCGTCCTATTTTAAAATCTGCGTTAGCTATCACACACTAATTTTTTTGGCAAATTAAGAAAAACATTAAAACTTCCTTGTCAGCACTAGGGTAGGGTGGGGCGAGATGAGCATAGGGGGTAAGATGAGCCACTCAATTTTCTCGCAGGCCATGATTTCTTATGTAACTGTTCTTTGTACTAATATCAGGAAGAACGTTATCAAATTTCTTTTTAAAAATTTTTTGGCTTAATGTTGAATACATTTTGAAAAAACTAAAGTAAAAATTTCAAGACTTGTATTCTGCTATTTTGCATTTGTTTAGAAAGTCCAAGAATCACACAAAATCACATATTAGATGTTTTTCCAGTGGTTATTTAGATAGCTTATTTATTAAACCTTAAGTTTTCAACAGATTTTTATATAATTGTAAAACAGAAATAGGTGAAATTTTGATTTTACTTGCAACTGTCATATGGGGCGGAATGAGCCACTGTTCTGGGGCGGAATGAGCCACCTCTTCCTGTACATTAACCTAACCTCTTGTGTAGCAGTCAGTAGGTTAAGATGCAATGTTTCATTGTATCAGATTGTGCAGTGTGTTAATTATGGTGCAAACGTATAAAAAAATTAATCTTGTCGAAAAAAATGCGCAGAAAAAGTTTGACAGCTGCACTGTTATAGGTCTGTATTAGAAAATAATATGAGTTGCTGGCAACCAGAAGAGAGCACTGTTTTTCTCGTATATTTCTTAAGTAACTTTGTTTGAAAACTCGTAAAATGCTATAAAAATGAAAAAATATGGTTTTGGTTGAAAAATACGGCAAAAATATTTTAAAAAACGGCTTAAAATCTCAGTATATATGAAATTCAGCGTCATGTAGTAGACCAGTCTAGTATTTGGGAGTTTTCTTACTGTAGAATTTAACTTTTACTGAGACAATGTACACGGGTAAGTCGAAAAATGGTTATAATAATTTCTGTAATACAATTATTAAAATATATGCAGATATAAATCGTTTTTCTATTCAATGTTTGTAGAGTTAGTTACGGTAGAGGTTAGAATTAAGGATTGCATCATTTTAACGTTAAATACTTTAAATGTTTCGTAAAATTTTTGAAAAATATGTGTAACATATGTTTTTGTTTTATAATACTCTAACTTAACAGTACTCTTACTTATAAATAATATATAATAAGTCATTTAATTAAGTGGCTCATCCCGCCCCAGTGCCTGGCTCATCCCGCCCCAGGCGTGGGGCGATATGAGCCAAGCGCACTACTTTTTCATTTTCGTTTCTAATTCCGCATATACTTTTTTATTTACTTCTATCTTGGCAAAATTACAATTAAGAATGTTTGTAGAATATATATAACGACTTATTTTCAAGCAATAAATTAACAGATTTTAAATACTGACGTGAAAAAGACAACTATGCTCATCTCGCCCCACCCTACCCTAAGGAAGATATTATATTATGTATTATTAAAAATTATTATTATATATTATTATTTATTATTATTATTGTCATTTTGTGACTGCAACCTTAGCGTACACAATAGTCAGAGTGTTGCCAGTTTCAGGCGCAAAAACACTCCATTTTCAATTTAAAAAAAAAAATAATAAGTACATTTTCCAGAAAAAGCTCTCTGCCTAAACTGGTATAATTGCCTTTAGATTATGTGGTAAAAATATTACATTCAACAATTCATCCTTGTAGACGTATTTTGGATCTTGCGAAACTTGGAGTCATTTGAAGCACCTTAAATGATTCGGAAAAACATACCATTTCAGTGGCAAAAAATTAGAATTAACAGTCTTAATAATAGTTCCCACTTACCTATTTTTTCGAGATAAATATTATGAAAGATTATTTATTTATTTATTTTTTTTTTCATTTGCTGCCATGATATCCAATTTTTCATTCCAGTTTTTATATATTGTTTAATATATTCACAGACCAAATCCATATCAAATTAAGAATGCCAAATTGCCACGAAGTTATGAGTAGGTATTTCAATTTTGATGGTTAATTAAAATTTTTTTTAATTTTTATAATTTTTGAAATACTTGATATATTCAGATTTTCTTTTTTGATGTATTTGGCGATATGTTTGAAATTAGAAAAAGTAGATTTTCTCAATAAATACACCTTTTCAATTTTTGCTGAAAACTTGAATACCTGGAATTGTTTAATACTTCTCTTTTGATCACAGAAGTTAAGTAGCCCTTGGCTCGGTTAAACTCGGATAGGTGCCGTCGTAATAGATGGAGTTTATTTTATCAGAATTTAAGTTGACTTTACTCTCGAACTAAAACCAATGCTAATATTTACTAACTTGAAAAATTGAAAATCAAGCACAGAAGTTTTTTTTTTATAAAATCGAATTTTAGATTTTTGTTTGCGAACGTTGCAGGGTATCGATGCTGTAAAAGAGGAAGATAATTTCAAGGGATTTATACATATTTCAAAGCTTTTTGGGCATTTAAAAAGATTCGAAAGGATTTCACGCGACTTTATTGGAGATATATGTGTATTGTGTACCAGATTTCAAAGATAGTTAAGCGCTGAATTTAATATTTAAAAACTGCTTGAAACTATTTTAAGACTATTTTTCCAACTTTATGCTACTATTGACACGATTTTAAATTTCTCAAATGAGTCCAAGGCTCTTTCGGAAAAGCTTTTGCATAAGGCATTCGGTGAGATCTTTAAAAAACGACTGCCGTTTTCTAGGATCGTGAAATTGGGTTCGTACATTTTTTTGATTCTCGAAATTGGATCATTTTTATATTAACTGGAAGATTAAAATGAGCTGCAGCACTTTTGATACGTCAGGATTTATTGTGATGTGGTCGGGGAAAACCCGGGAATTTCAAATTGGCTGATCACTAGACACACTGCTTCCGAATGATCTGATCTAATACGTAAAGAATGAACAATTTTCGAGATCGAAATACGGATGATTAGCGTAATTTCGATGCGGAAATTAAAAAGAAAGACATGTCCGGCCAAGGTCGATCGAGAATTCTCTTTGCTAAACTGAGTCGTGGGGTCTCCTTTCCATTGGTAACTACTTAGTTACCACCTAGTTCGTTCCACTTTAAAGACTTTAAGCGCATGTTAACCTACATCTCGTCGCTACATTACACATTATTTTTTCACTGCACCTACGCGTGCAATCAACTATGCGTAACGTCGTCTCTTTTTTTCTCTCTTAAACGTACGGCGCAATACACGTGAGTTCAACGAAAGGCGTTTATCTGCAGTCTGCATACTTAACCTCAGTGGCGCTTGAAAAGTGCATTGACTTGAAAAATTAAAATACGATGACGAAACGCAAATCCATATCTTATCATACATACCATTTTTATAGCAGCATAGATGTTATATTGAATTTTAAACAAAGCTCCAACACTCAAGAGAAAGGCATGTCCTATTAGTGAAAACAATTTTGTTTGAAAATATGTTTTTAAAAACACTTTTCAGAATTTCATTCATTGAATTTAAAATCTGTAGAGTCAACCACTCTAATTTGTTGTTGTTACCCTTTAGATGCAAATGAGAATAAGGAGTAAACCTGTTTGCACGCCCAATCGCTCCCAAACTGCTCTTAGATTTCAGTCGATATATTCGTTCTGAATTTAAGATGTAAATTTATGAGAAATTTCAGTATCAAGAATTGATTAAATCATTTTATTGCGAAATATATATTAACAGTGTGGGCGTAAATTCAAAAAACCTTTTTAATTAAGATACCTACTTTGTAAATACCAAGCTGTTTGGTTTTGTAATTTTAGTTTTGAAAATAGATGGCCAGTTAGAATCGGGCTTCTAGAAATGTCAATATTTCCCCAGTGCGATATAAAAGATTTCTCATGCCCCCATGATAAGTACTTAAACACCCTTATCATGTCCTAACTTTATTGGGCCTTTCTGGTACGTTAGCTGCTCTTATCGTGTTCGGCGGAACGTTTACACCTAATAGCTTATTCTATTATGGGATGATGGAAGCAAACTATTCCAAAAATAGGAATTCCCAGCTGCAAAAAAGCTATAAACCTACTTGTTAGGTTTATATTTTTATGTATGTATATTATTTTTGATAGAAGTTTGCTTATTATAGTATGCCTGATTTGGAATAAGTAGGTTTATTCTCTTCTAAGGAACAGCCATTAGGTACGCATGCCAGCTGTTTAGTTAGGAATAAAACGAAAGACAAAATCTCGATTTAAATCAAAGCAAGTCTCTTTTTAAAAAATTGATATTTTAACTTTGCTTTTTTAAAGTCTTAGCCAAAAACGTTTAATAACTCGATGTCTCTTTATTCAATTTCATAAATTATATGATGAAATGCTGTTATTGCACATTATAGGCAAATCAGCGGTCCAGTAATTCAATTCTAGGCAAAAAAAACGGATTAAAAGGGGATTTGATTTATGATTTTTATTCTTGTGTTCAAAAAATATTCTCTTAGCTAGCATTGCAAAATCTGTTGAGCACCTCATCACTTTCTACCGATAAAAATTCAAGAAGATCAAAGATTAAAAAATAGAAAAACAGGATCCAAAAATGCTCATGTTTAAATTTTGTAAATGTATTTTTAGCAGAAGATAGATTTTGATTCCTTATTCTCATTAATTGTTGTCTAATGTATTCTTTTCAGTACATGCAGAACTCTGTGTTGTTGAAAGTATGTTTCTAAGTAAGCTAGAAAGAAGTAATTTGAAAAAACCCAAAAATTACTATTTAAAAAACCTACTTTTTCTGTTTTTAGTTCCTTACACGTTTAAATTTGTTTCTAATGTATTTTGATCAGTTGGAAACTCTCAGATGTTCAAAGTTAATGTCAGTTAAAAAAAGATTGTAGTGTAAAAAACAGAAATTTCCAAAATTTGGTTTCTACAATCACAAATAACATTCTGTTCTTTGTACGCCGTTTTACAAATTGTACTACATATATATTTTAAAAGTATTAATAATTAATTAAAAAGCCTATTTATTTTTGGTTGAAAGTTAACTCTTCTTGGTTGAAAATTCCACTATAATGTTTTTGGTTGAAACCGAACTTTTTTGTTGAAATGTCGTAATTTCGGGTAGAAAATTCAACTGTTTTGTAGAAAATTCTTCTTTTTGACTTAAAACTTCAATAATTTGGTAAAAAATTAAAGTATTTGGTTTGAAAATTCAAATTTTTGGTTGAAAATTTAACTATTTTGTTGAAGATTCGTTTTTCTTTTGGTTGAAAATTAAAGTGTTTTGTAGAAAATTAAAATATTTGGTTAAAAATTCATTTATTTCGTTGAAAATGCAATATTTTTATTTGAAATATTAGGAATTTGAAGCGTTTCAACTTGAAGTTAATATTAGTACTTATGTTTTTGATTTGCAGCTAGAGAATTAATTTATCTATCGGTTTTAGTTTCTCGATTGAATCTTTAGAGATTTCTTTGCTGTCGACGATGTCCTTCAAATCTACATAATTAACAAATAAATCGTTTAGGAAATATTTGAAATTGGTATCGTCAAAAAGAATCTCTTTCAAAGCATCTTGTTTTCTAATGTCTTGAATTTCAGTTAATGATTTTAAAAAAATCAATCAATATAGGGGGAAAAGGGAAAAATTGAGTCAAAATTCTTTATTTTATGTCTTTTAGGGGATTCTTCAAATTTAAGGAGGAAAATGGGAAAAAAGAAATTAAGTAAAAAAGGAGACGGACATTATAATTGTAAATGATTAATAAAAACAATCAGAATAACAAATTAAAAAAAAAAAGTTTTTTTAGCAGCGAATTTTGCATGCTTGCTTTTGGGTACTGTTCGTCATTGGTTCATTATCACGGCGATTCGGGCTCTTTTGCATGCAAGTCTTGTGGTCTCAGGTCGTGTTACATACGTGACAACCATGAAAAACGAAGTGGGTGACCCAACGTCAAACACACCACCCACCACATAGTTTCTAGGTACAAGGTGAGATGATGAAATAAATGGAAATTGTAACTGTTCTTGAGAACTTTGTCGACTACTTTCCACACTCACGTTGTTTTAGTATTGGCCATACTTTCGACCTCTCTGCCTGTTTAACACAAATCACCTAAAACCTTGAAAAATTCTTTGAATTTCATTTTTCATTCATGTTAAATACTTATTTAAAGTAAGCTAATAATAAGGAAACAAAAAATAATAACACGTATGTACGTAAGTAATGTATGCATTAGGGTGGTCTAAAAAAGGCTCTTTTTCTCAAACGGCACCCTTACAATGTGTGTACCTTCTGGTAACAAAATTACCTCTGATTTTCGTTAAAATTAAAAAAATATGTATTTAGGGGTCCTTCAAATTTTCATTGTTCAAAATGAGATGCAACAAATGTCATATCAATGGTTTTCCGTGCAAGTACAAACGAGCTAAGCGCTGCTTAATTTCGGTGATCGGAATGATAAATCTTAAATAAATCCATGTGCAATATGAAATCATTTTTTTTACCAACAGGGTGAAAATTGAGGTGTAACGTTTCAACATTTCATAAATTTTGATTTATAATGAGCACCCTAATGTTACGATACTCAAAACCAGTTGCATTTCTTTGAAACGAATTAATTAGCAGGCAAACGTCAGCAATGTGTGCAATTGTATTCCTCTGCATAGTCAGCAGACTTAAAGAATTGAGTTCAATTGATCAGATTAGAATGTACAAGTCACGGATATTACATTGATCTATCCATACCACAGAGGTCGATACTGAGTAATGGGTATGGGGGTGATGTTGGCTATAATCCTACTGAAGCTGTAGTCCATTAGGTCTGAAGAGTGTAATTTACAATCACTGCGTAACCTGCGTGTAATGCTCGCACATATCCTCACAATGAAATAGTTGCGATGAAAGTGCCGCGTGATCTGGGCTAAGCAATGCACGAGAGTCGTGTTTAACTTCCTCGTTATAGGAGGCGGAATAGAACGCCGAATGCACCAATTTCCGCATCACAGAACTTTGGTTACTCGGGCGATGCCCATTTGATCGTCGTCTACCTCTTTGGTCTACCCCCACTACCCAACTTCCCCTCACGCAGCTGAAGGACCACCAGACTGCTGCTGCCGATTTTGGACGAGTATTGGTCGGCGGCAATAGTCTGGTGGTCCCTCAGCTGCGTGAGGGGAAGTTAGTTAGTGGGGGTTAAGCAAACAGGTATTTACTACCTTAGATCAAATTGCTGGCATTTCCTTCAAATTTCTGGAACATATCTAATCAATTTAAACTAATGATTGACTTTTATCATTTATTTTGCAATTGCCCAATTTACGATCAGTTTTCAAGCCTCAGTGAAAGAGCTCAAAACATCTTAATTACGATGCAGATTTTTTAATTGATAAACGAGTAAAACGTAAGATGGGTTTGGAAAAATTCTCGCGAAAGTTTAGAAATGCTAATTAATGCGAGACACACTTCTGTCTTAGCGTGTACAGTTAATGAAAATGGTAGAGCGATTACATAATTTCTGACCGACTATATCTTTAATGTGCATCTGCACAACATTTACTGGAAAATTGGCGTTCTCTGACTCCGAATGTCTATAAGAAAAGAGAAAATTCAAAATATAGAGTAGGATTATATTTTTTATTACAATTTTATATCTAGAACAGAAAGCTAGTATTGAATCATAAGAAACCAAATAGAATTAAATAAAAGTTCGACTTTCTCTCGAAAAATAATGTTGCCTGTGGCTTTAATGAAGTGATTCAGGAACTTTGTATAAAAGCAGTTGTTTCTTGGCTAATTGTGAATGAGATCAAGACGGTACATGCATTCTTAGATAGCGTATGACCCAAGACGAGACCTTCAGGACTCACGCATTAATCTGCTCTTTCTCACAGAATCGCTTCACTTAAACGAGTAATTAGCATTACAAGGCGACCGCAGATAGTCCTGTTTGCAGTGACTTCTAGCGAACATCCACGCCCTGGCTCGTAAACTGATTCCTTATTTACTATCCATGTAATATACAGCAAATTACATCAATAAATCACATGAGACGAGGCATGTTAATATTCATTTAATAGGTGTGTTTACTTCTTTTCTTATATGCAATTCTCACTTCTTTTTATTTTTCATAGAATAATAATTAAAATGGAAAAATACACGGAGGAAACATTAGCGTTGAATCAAGAAAATATTGGTACGAATCCGGACAATACAAGAAAATATTCAATGGTAATTTTTTCTCTGGAGTTGCATGTAATTATGTTTCCGTTTTTTAAGCAGATCAAACATTTAATTATTACCAAAAAATGAGGGATTTTACACTGTTATTAAAGTACGAAAAAAATGATAGGAAACGCTCCTGGATTACCGATATTAAAAAAAATATAAAGAATATCCAAACGATTTTAAGGGATTTAAAGGATTTCTAAAGATTTTGAGAGATCGCTAAATACAATATTAAAGACTTCAAGGGATTTTAATTATTTCAATACCATTCATATAACAAAGCAGAACGATTTAGTACAAAATAATTGTTGTATACAACAAACTGATACACTGGCGTATTTGTTCAAATGGATTCTTCATAACAATTAAATAAAATGGTCAATATAATTCGTACGTTCTTTAAATCTATCTTCATTCATTCTAATCAACGGGGAGTTTGTTTTTATTAATTGTTCAGAGATAAAAAATCATATTCGTGAAATGGCGTCTGACCGTGCGCTCATATTTATAAAATTCACTAAAATCTAAAAGTAAAAAAAAGTAAAAAATAAATGGGAACAGACATTTTAGAAACTGGAAAATCTGAAAAGCCGTTTTCCGCAAAAACAGCTTAAGTAGGCTTTAATTGTTCTTGCAAAGAAGGGCTCTAAGAATTGGAGAATAAATTCTGATAAACTTTTTTTTGTTAATTAGTCAAAGTAGGCACCTTGCGCCTACATAAAAGGGTTTCGTATCCTAATCAGACGTTAATTAAGTCGCTAAAACCTCACCTCCCATACATTCCCTACCGCCTGCCGTTTCCCCCACTTCTCCCTCCTCTACTTCCCCTCTCCTCACTTCTACAGATAACACCCCCTTCCCCTACTACCCTTCCACAGCTATCACTTTCTCTCCCTTCATTCTTCTCACTAGCCTCCCTCACTTCTAATCATTTTTCCTAATTTCCCCTCAATTATTCCACTTTTCTCTTCTAATTTCTCCCCTCTGCTAATTTTCCCTCACTTTCCTCTCCTCATTTCCCATAACCCCCCTCCCTCACTTCTCTTTACTATCCCTACCTTCCCTTCCCTCATTTCCCCTGCCTAATTTCCCCTCAATCACTCTACTTTTCTCTCCCCTCAATTCTCCTACTTCCTATCTGCTATCCCTCACCTCACTTTCCCTCACCTCATTTTCCATAATCCCCCTCCCCTCACTCTTTCTACTTTCCCTCCTCTCATTGCACATCATTTTCCCTACTTTCCCTCCCCTAATTTCCCCTTAATTACTCTCCTTTTTTCTCCCCTCATTTTCCCTACTTCCCATCTGCTAATTTTCCCTCACTTTTCCTCTCCTCATTTCCTATGACCCTCTCCCCTCACTCCCCCTACTTTCCCTCCCCTCATTTCCCCAGAATCTAATTTCCCCTCACCACCCATAGTTTCCTCCCCTAATTTCCCCGTGCTTCCCCTACTTCCTCATCCCTAATTTTCCTTCGCTTTCCCTACTCTTCCTCTTCTCATTGCATCTCACTATCCTTACTTTCCCTCCCCTCATTACCCCGAATTTCCTCTCACTTCCTCACCCTTCATTTACTCTCCTGGAAAAAAGTACCACGGATAGACACCCGACCGAAACTATAATGTTTTCTGCTCGGGGTTGCGAAACCCTAGATCTGTCATATTATGAGGATATTAAAAAGTATGAATGCGCCGATGATAAACTGAGCGAAATCAACTCACATGGTGATTCGAAGGAGCAGGGTGGAATCGTTAATTAATAAATCCCGTTCGCACGTGCGCTAACCAATAGCGCAACCCATAGACGACACGTGCAATATTCAACTTCGATTTTGCACTTTCGAGTGCATCCGTTCTTTTTCATCCGCGTGCATCTCCTACGTTCGTTAATATTTGCGAGTACTTTCCGAGTGCCTTGTCGTAAAGTTCACAAACGATAATTGGAATCTGAATAGAAATAAACGAGAAAAAGTTATATAATTAGAATTAGAACTGTAGCGCAAAAGATAAAACGTTACTGAGATATAGTACCTCATTAAACATGCATCAGATTTAAACTTGTGCACAGTTTTTTTTATGCAAGAAGTATTAAACGCTTGGGTTATGGAATTAAATATGAAATGCGTATTATATGTGTTATAACATACCAGCAGTAAATGTATTTTTTCTGGCTTGTTCATTCCTAGCATTGAAAATATAAACAGTTTAAAAATTCATTATTAAACAAAATTTTAAATATTAAGTTTTAAACATTTTTTAAACAATACCGTAAACTGAGGCTGAACGGCGTATATATGGGGGAAAGCGGCGCACCCTTAATTCTGTCATTAAAGAGCGATATTGTTTCTTCTAGCTTTTGCAATTGCAGTTTGAATTGAAAACGTTCGAATTCAAACTATTTTAGATTAGGTAAAATGTTGAAAGAATTACAATATTTCGAATGGAAAGAAATGGACTTGACCTTGAAATTGAAAAACTTCATTGGAAAGTAGTTGAAATTATATCACTTCTAATGCCAAGCGTTCAAAATTCCACCATTTTATTTTGAATTGAATAATCTCGAAATTGAATGATTCCAGAGTAAAATTTTGAAAATAGGACAATTTCAAGACGTTAGAAATTGAATATTTTCCGATTCGAATTTTGAAAAATGTATCGTTTAAAATACAAAAGAATTGAAACTGTATTATTTCTAATTAAAAGCATTCAAAATTGAACAATGTAACATTTTTAACTTTCGTATTTAAATAATTTTCGATTCAAAGCAATTAAAATTTAAAAATTTTTTATTGAAAACTAAATTGAATAAAAAAAATTCACGGTCATTCTCGTCGTTGAAATGGAAATTTTTTTTATTATAAACATTTAAATTTTAATTATTCTAGAAAAATCGTTTAAAATAAAAAGTTATTTTGAATAGGAAATATTACAAATAAAAAAATACCTACTTCGGAACGTTCAAGCTTAAAGGAATCCGAACTTCATTAAAAACTACAACAAAAATTTAGTACCCAAAAATTATAATATTAAAACTTTTGGTATACTCAAACCTTTTAAAATTTCATTTATGTTAAGTAAATATAAATAGTTGAAAAATTAAGAATTTCTAAATTCATAATTATTTTTTTTTAATTCAACCACTTTGATTCTAATTGCAAAATTAAAACCTATGAAAGAATTGTTTTTAATTTAGCATTCAAAATGAAAATTCGGAAGTCTAAACTTCGTTTAATTTTTAACACTTTCTTCAGAATTATTATTCATTTAAAAAAATTTTCAATAAATATTTTTAAATTTTAAATGATTTATTTTTTTGAATCATTGACTAAAAAATCGCACAATTATAAGGTATTACACTGAAAATTTACAATAAGAATACAAAAGAAGATTGCCATATGATTCGAATGTTTGACATTGCCCAATTTCAAGCTTTTTAATTCGAAATTGGGTTTTTTGAAGTTGAGTTTGAAATGGTTAATATTTTGGAAGATTTTCAAATAAAAATTAATTCAGGTTTCAATGCCTGGTACTAAAATCTTCTCATTTTTAAAACTTTAATTTGAGAAATTATTGCTTTCATTTCTCGTTGTTTTGAATTTATTCTGAAGGCATTTCATTCCAAATTCTTTAATTACAAGTCAAGTGCAAAATTAATAGATTGATAATCAACCGTAAAGCATTTCCATGCAAGGGAAACAACTTCGTGCTGTTTTAAGTGGGAAGACAATTTTTTAAGTTGTCAAACTGACGTACGTGTATACTATTAAACTTGACATGACAGAAAAAGTCGCTAGACGAATAACACACGAAAAGCAAACAGAAACATAAGATCTTCAATGTGGACAGAATTAATTAAATAATTAATGGTAGGGGTTTTATATATAATTATAAATATATTTAGAAATGTCAATACTCTTGATAATGATGATTTCTTCATCCTCATGAATAAATTAAAATTAATGTACAAAAATTTTTCAGTTGATGTTCATTCAGAGAAGGAATTCATTCAGTGAAAGTGAGTTTTAGTTTTCAGGTCCACGTTCCGATCGCCCGCATGTCAGACTCAGTGAAATTCTAGACCAATTTGCAATCGGACATTACTGCAATTACGAGAAATTAACGGATTGTTAGATTTTGCAACTGCCGTGTTTGCACAATATATAAGAAAAAATGCGGTAGTCGATGATATGCGAATAATATAGGGGACACTTTCCTTTCACGAATGTCAGTTTTGTCGATCAAGTAACAAGTTTTAGCTAAGCATTGCAGAAAGTATGAGAACATTTTGTGTCAGCACTAAGTTTTTGTATTTGGAGTCGAAACTGTGATAAAGATACTAAAATAACCATATAGTGTTTCTAAAAAAAATTTTTTAATTTTGTTGCCCTCTAAATTCAGATCAGTGAGATTTCAGAGAAAAAACAGAAGTGAATTTTTGTTGCGGGTAATTTTCAAGTAGATAAAGTTGAATTTTTTCGCATCGAAACAAAACAAGATTTGATAGAGTTGACATGGTAACCATTTCCCATGTGTTAAGTAAATCTTAACATGTGAAGTTAATTTTTGTTGCAGGGAAAGATTACTCTGAAATCGATGTAAAGATTACATTTCGTTTTTTCTGTGTTTACTCTTCATCCGTGAAAATACTTACTTATTGGTTTCAGTGACCCATTTCTAGCTGTTTGAATCAGTGAGATTGCTTTGTAAATCAGTGACAATTCTTACTGATTTGATTCAGTGACCCATTTTTCACTGTTTCAAATTCAGGGAATGGAGAGACTTGTTCATAAAAGAAAAGTAATGGACATTTCAGAATTAGAATGTTGCGGGCCCAAAACATTCAAAGGAACTGTGAAACGAATAGTTATAATGTCATTCTAAAATTCGAGCCGCATTTCCAGTTTAGTTCGATAATCTCCAAACTCGAGAGAAACTTTCACGCAGGCATAATTTATATATAAAAGTGTTAGGCAACAATTTTCTTGTAACGTAGACATTCATTTTGGTCTGAAAATGTACGAGTTTCCTTATAACAGGTTTTTAATCAATATCACTATTTATTTTTTTTTAATTAAATTCTGCTGTGATCCACTTTATTAAGAATCGTTTGAAATCCCACGAAGTCTTTAAAATCCCAAATACATTGAAAACCATTGAAATCCCTGTAAATTCATTAAAATTTGATAAAATCCCGTGAGTCATACGAAATTGAATTAAATGAATGAAATTGTTTGGATTCCAGAGAAATCATTTAAAATACCTAGAAATTTCTTAAAATCTCATGAAATCTCGTGAATCCTATGAAATCGAATGAAATTCTTCGGAACCCCTTTTAAGTCACTTGAAATATTTCGAATTATTTTGCTATTAAATGAAAGAAGCTCTAATTAGGAGCCTTCCATAAACCACGTGGTTTTTTTATGGGTAGGTCGGTTCGAGGAAAGGCCACGTTGGTCTACGTGGTTTCACACTTAGGTGTTAAAAAAATAAAACGCATGGCCAGAAATCAGAAAAATGTTTACTGAAAATAATAATAAGTCAAAAAATATTACAACCGAGGGGTTTACAACTCGACCGATTGAGTGAAGACTTCACGAGTTGTTAACCCCTCGATTACAACACAAAATAAATAAATTTTAACCCAAATATTTGATTTTTAAACCAGAAAGCCCCCCAAAAAAAAACGAATTTTCAACAAAATACATGAATTGTCAATTAGGGGCCTTCTTTAAACCACGTAGCACCCTATGGGGGGGAGGGGGGTCTGCGAGAATGCCACGGTGGACTACAGGGGGGGGGGGGTCAAAAAGTGGTCAAAATTGGGCCCCGTAGTTTATGGAAGCCCCCTTATAAAAAAAATCTCTGCAGTACTGTAGGTTAAAATGTAATAAAATCTTTTGAATTTTTTAGAAGACTTTTGATTAAAATCTGTGAAATTTTTAGAAATCCCTTGCAATATTTTTAAAAAATTTAAAGAATTGTTTGTAAGGATGTTGTATTAGTCAAATCTGACTATTTTTATTTGTTAATAGCAATGCAAAAAAAAATCCTACTACAATGCTCATTATCAATAAAAAGGGCATGAAAAATACTATCGAAACCGTAGTAGGAAAACAATTTCTTATTGATATTAACTTCCTTCCATGGTAAATACGTGTGACAACAACAAAATTTGTTTTCCATAAATTGTCAGCCAGTAAGACTACATTTTACCCAATTTGAACCCGATCGATTTTTTGAGTTGGTTCAGTTGAAAAATAATGCTGCATTAGTTGAAGGGTAGCACACTATAAAGGCCTAACCCACAAATTTTCAAAAATGACATTATTAGTTCAAAAATCAAAAAAAAATCTAATACACAAGAATTCTACAAATCTAAAAATTCTAAAAAAGTAAATTCCTAGATTTTTGTTTTAAATTGAAAATTTGATTTAGTATCACCATCTAAATTTAAAAAAACGTGCCCCTCGAGCGAACAAAAAGCTAGACTTTTTTAAAAAAATTTTCAAAATAAAAATTGAATTTTTTGTCACTGTATAATGTTGAGAAAACGTGCATGTCGAACGAAAAAAATGTATCTCTTCATTTTCAGCACTAATGTACCTCGAAAATGCTTACCATTATTTTTAAATTAAAAATTTCTATTTTTGAAAACCTATTTTGTCTCTCCTGTAAAATTTTGAAAATATGGGTTAGGCCCTTATTAGAGGTTTTCAGAAAAGAGGCAAGTCCGAATCTCAACTTGCACTTTTCATTTTTTTGTTCCTTTTGGGTGAAAAATAAACCACGTCGAAGCAGAAATAAATTGGATATTATTTGGAAGTCGCTCATCGCAAATTTGTCTGTTTTTACAGAAAAATTAATTTTTCTCAAAAATGGAAGATTATAACGCAAAATTAAAAAGAATATAAAAGATGCATCTCATTAAAATGAGTACTTTTGTAGCATATGGTTTTTATAAATATGGATACTTAAGGAGATATGCGAAGAAAATTGTTGAACGCTTCATTACAACAATTTCCTTCACATTATGAAAAAAAAACTTATGATAGAAAAATACTCATTTCAATGAGATTCGGATTTCCTTTTTTCTTTTTAACATCGCTAACCCTTATGGCATGCTACCTACTCTTCAGTTAGCATTCAAAAGCCGATGTAACTTACCTAGCTAAGAAATGCACCTATTACATGAAAAGGCACAATATACATTTCTTAGCATTAATCGTGCTGAACTACTGTTCGCAAATTGGACAATAACGCTCCAGCGTATTTACGACGAGGGCTATTACACATTACACCGTGTGTGTACTGAGTACTCAGTACTCGACCAGTGCTCGGTGAGAGTAAATCCCTCGTAGCTTTTGGTTCGGAACCCTGCGGAATGGAATAGAATCGAGTGGATCGGGGGTTCGTATGAGTGAGTACTGCGTCCTCGTGTGCGTCTCGCGAGCTAGTGTGGCCTGTGTTCGCTCCGCGCTTTAGAGACCGCAGTAGGCCAACAGCGCTCGCGGGCTGTGCGTCTCTTTCCTCCGTGTGAAACTGAACGCGAAACCGGCGGTGCGATCTTCCATGAAGATCAATCATCCGCCAATCACGGATTTTCGAAAATTATGTAGATGGAAACCATGACCAGCAAACCTCCCAATTATCGCAAATTCAAAGAACATTCCCGAAAATCATACGAATTTCATCAAAACAATCAAAGCATCGTCAAAGAAAAGTGAATAGGTGTACTATTTTTTAAAGTTCCGCTGCAGTTTTAACCAAAGTGCGATAAATCATGTAAAAGTTAAAAAAAGTGGCCGAGAGTAAGAGATGAGGTAAATATAGAACATATCCTTTGCGTCAGTATGTTGCAATTATGAATTCCGAGACATAGCTATTTCGGATGTTCATCACAGTGGAGAACGGAGTTGACGGCGGTTGTCGTCTCATCTCCGTGCGTCAGTGCGACGAGGTCGATGGGACTTTGAGGATCCTTCGACGTGAAGATAAGTCTAAGAATCTCAAGGTCGGGAAAGAAGAACCTGGTTCGCGAAACCTCACGTGTTTTTCACACGTGATTGCTAGCCCCCCGAAGCCTGTGAAGCGAGTTCAGTCTTATGACTCTTCCAGTCGTCCTCGATCAGAGGCCCTGGTCCTGAAGAGGTCCTCCACAGCAGGGTCGATAACCTTGAAGCCCAAAGTTAAGGAATCTCATGGCTCGGATCCTAACGTTATCTCCTTGGAGAGATGCTCTGATGGTCGACCGAGGTACTCCACTCTCGTTAACCTTCAAGATCACACCAACGATTTACGGTCCAGTGGGGATATTTACGTCAAGGTTTCAAGTCCTGCATTGAGAAGGTTTGCCTCTCTACCCGGTGATGAGATCAGTTTAGAGTCTTGTAGAGATCCGGAAAAGAATCGGGGAAAGTATGACTTGAATCAAGTGAAGAATTGGAGAAAGGATCAGAGGAATGAAAAGAATCGAAAGAAAACTCCAGGAAGTGATCAGGAGATAAGTGATTGGATCATCAGTCCCTTGAGATCTAGTGATTGTGTTGAAAGTTCCTGGAAGGAGAAGAACGAAGAGGTAGTCAAGGATTCTCTTTCTTCCCCAGCTGATGTGGTCACGATAAGGTATCGACCAAGGACAGATTCTAGATCGAACAGGACGCAGGAATTCGCGACTAAGACTGAGAGGTTGATCGCTAGGAGATCGGTGAGTTCTTTTCGGAATTCGAATCGTGAGACCAGGAAGAGATCCTCGTCGTTTGGATCTTACAGTTTGAAGGAATCGAGGAAACAGGAATCGAAGGATTGTAAAGTGCGCGAGGCGGATGGAATGCGTTGTAGCGCAGTGGCAAGTGTCGACGAGAACGATGGATGCGTCCTTTTAAGTGTTCGTTCCTTGGAGGATAATCCGAGTGTTCAAGAATTTCAAGATGCGACGTGTTTGGTGAGACAGGATGACAGATCGACGAGGAGAGATCGGGAGCGAGCGAGGCTCCTGCGAAGGAGGAGGATCAATAGCAGATCGCTGTCTGTTCCGAGGCTGAATGTAAGTCGAATGTTTGGTTTATAACCTGTAATTGTTGCGAAAAACACATCAGTTAGGTCAAATCAGACAGGAGATCGTCAAACATTAAACCCTTTAGCTAACATCCCTTTCCAAATCCCCAATTACCCCAACTTTCATAATAAGCCTCCAAGCCGTGCCAGACGTACTCAATCTTGTGTGGTTTTCTATTTCTAAAATCCCCCACCATCAAAAGCCGGATTTTTATTAGAAGCACTCGCATTCGCCTAAAAATTTGGTCAGAGAAGTGGAAACTTGCACAAAACCAAAATTCCTGAGCTCTAATACTCCGTGCTTGGCGTTCGAGTAATCAGAAATTTAGTTTTTAATTTGAATATGCTTAGATTTTAACCCGCAAATGGGATAGCTTTTGTTTGATTGCAAAATGTTTTTGGCCTGACGATTGATTTCATTTTACGTAACAATTGCCAACCTCAAACTGTAAACTCTTTCCCCTATTCCCTTTTTCTCCCCTTTTTTGAAGAATTCCTCTTTTTCCCCCTGTTTTCAAGAAACTTTCCCCTTTTCTCGTTTTTTTTCGCGTGAATGCAAGCTAAAGTAATAGAACCCAATAAGGAAAGTAAACTATTTATGGTTGAAAGTTAATTCTTTTTCGTTGAAAATGTTATTATTTCGTTGAAAATTTAATTATTTTGTTGAAAATTCAAATATTTAATAAAAAAAAGTCATTCGTTTTGGTAGAAAATTCGACTGTTTTGGTTAAAAATTCCTCTTGCTTGGTTGAAAATTAACTTTTTGGTTCAAAATTAAATTGTCTTCTCAAAAAATTTGTCGGTTTGGCTTTGAAATTGAACTATTTGGTTCAAAATTCAACTTTAATGTTAAAAATTCGTCTTATTTGATTGAAATTTGAACTATTTTGTTGTAAATTCAACTTTTTGGTTAAAAATCATTTTTTTTTTAATTCAACTGTTTTGTTAAAAATTCATCATTCTTGGTTGTAGATGACCTTTCTCGTCGATAATTCACCCTTTTCAGATTGTTAATTCTAGTTTCTTCTACAAAAATCGCCTTTCTGGCTTAAAAATTCAATTGTTTAATTGAAAATGCATCTGTTTTTGGTTAAGTTTAATCTTTTTTAACAATTCCACCGTTTGGTTGAAAATTCAATTTTTTTGTTAAAAAGTAATCTTTTTTGGTCGCAAATTTAACGGTTTTGTTGAAAATTCGTCTTTTTTACAGAAAATTTGTTCTTTTGGGTTAAAAATTTATCTTTTATGGTAGAAAAGTCATCTTTTTTGGTTGGAAATTCATCTTTATTGGTTGAAATCGAAGTTTTTTGTTTGAAATTGAACTGTCTTCTAAACAATGTGTCGTCTTGGCTTCAAAATTCAAATCTTGGATTAAAAATTCTACTATTTGGTTGAAAATCCGTATATCTTTATTGAAAGTTCAACTGTTTGATTGAAAATTAATTTTTTTTTGAAATTTTAACTATTCACCTTTTCAGCTTGTTAATTCCACTTTTTTTTAGAAACTTCGTCTTTTTGGCTTCAAACTTCAAAAATGTATTTAATTTCTTGGTCGAAAATTCAACTGTTTTATTGAACATTCATCTTTTTAGATATAAAAATCGTTCGTTTGGATTGAAAATTCATCTTTTGTGGTAGAAAAGTATAAAAGAGTCTTTTTGGTTAAAAATTCATCTTTCTGGATTGAGAATTATCTTTTTTGTTGAAAACTTTAATTGGCTCTTAAAAAATTTGTCTTTTTGGCCTGAAAATTCAATTATTTGGATAAAAATTCAACTATTTTGTTGAAAGTTAATCCCTTTTGATATAGAGAGTAGAGAGTTTAACTACTGGGTTGTAAATGCAACTGTTTGAATGCAAATTATTTATTATTATTTTTTTTTTTAATTCATCTTTTTTGGTTGAAAATAATCGTTTTTTGAAAATTCGTCAGTTTTGCTCGGAAGTTTAACTATGTTGTTGTAAATGAAACCGTTTGGTTGGAAATTCAACTATTTAGTTAAAACTTCATCGTTCTTGTGCGAAAATTATCTTCTTGGTTCGAATTCATAATTTCGGGTTGAAGAGTCCACTGTTTTCCAAGCCATTCAACTTTTTAACTTAAAAACTCAACACTTTTGCTTAAAATTCATCTTTTGGTTAAAAATTCAACTATTTTGATAAAAATTCAATATATTTTTTTACTTTAAATCTTAAGCGTTTCATCGCAAATTAAATATGGTACATATACATTCATTTCATTTCAAAGGATTTATTCCCCCATTATTTCCCTATACTCGTTAAAAATCATCCTATTTTCCCTGTTTCGATAGCATTTTTGGCTATGAATTTTTCAACCTTTCTGCTCATCAGGCTTGTAACTATAATAAATTTAATATTTCAAGATGTGAAAACAGAATTAACAGGCACTTGCAGTCTTGGAACGTGTGCTATCTGCGTAAGTCGACTAACGTTAATCTTAAGACGCCCTTGTATGATTTATAGCGACTTTCGAGACTTGATGATTCGAGAAAAATAGCGATTATTGCTATTACGAACTGCCCACGCAACTTTGGATTGATATACCGAGTGAGGGAGGGCCGTTCCTGGACCTTCCGGATTCTTTTATTTTTTTTATTTTTTAGTGAGTTTCTTATACTCTTGTATGCTCTAACCAACTGTAACCTTTAAATCGCAGACTGTCAGTTGTTAATCCCTGAAAATATTGAATATCTTCGAGTAAACTGTATCTTAAGATTTGTGAACGACAATGTCGTAAATCGATACCCCGTGAGGCTTTTCATGTTACCTTTAGATGTTCGTAGAATCACAAACATACCTCCCTTTTTGTAACAACTTTTCATTTTTAGTAGTTATATATCTTCAGAGTTTCTTCATAAGAAATGAGGGTTACAATGAAATATTGAACCATATTAAATATTCTGAAACATTTCTCTTTACAAAGAAGGAAAAGTTCTCAAGAAGAGGTTGAAATTGAAAGAAAGAAAGAAAGAAAGAAAGGCTCTTAGTTAGCCTGTTTAGGAGAATGGCTAGCGACACTTCCCGAATTAATCCGCTTAGGTAATCAATTCGATACGAACATTCATGACATATGAATCATCTCACCTTTTTTTTTTGTAGAACGCGTTTCTTTTTGTAGTGTATTCAACGTTCTCCAAATCGGGAAACAGGGTTACTGTTCGATTCACAGGTTCAGTCTCACGTGGGCAGCGCAAAAAAGGCGTCCTTCCCGGTCTCCAATGTCTGTTCGAATTATAAAAAGATTACAACCAAGCAATTTCGTCCATGCTAAGCGAAAATAAACTTGATATTTATTTGAAAAAATGTACTTCTGTATGTTCTTCGTTTTTGTTGAAAATCCTATCCAATCACTTTAAATGTTACTTGATATCGTATGTGCTTGCTTCCTCCAAGTAAATGCACATGAAATAATGTAAGATTGAACGAGTTCTTGTTGACACTCTTTAAAATGGCTACGATTCCAATGGAAAATTTTGCAGTTTCAGACATTTATATTTGTAAATTGTTAAATTTTAAAATTTAAAGACTAATAGTTGTCAAGTTTTATTCTCGAGGCTTCAATTTTACAATTTTAATTGTTCAGTACTTTAAATTATTGCAAATTCAATATTTAATTTCAAACATTTGAAAAAAAAATTTTTAATTGAAAACATATTATAGCTGCAAGGCTCGGACTCACACCACTATTGACACTTCCTTTGAGCGGTGCCAATATTTTTTTAAAAAGCCACTAATATCACTATTATTTCTTAATTGGCGGCTAATGCCTCTATTTTTCCACTATTTCCAAATGGAAGCCTTAATTTTCGATATATTTTTAATTGAATATCGTTCAAAAATTAATTACATCAAATTGAAAGGGTTTTAAAATCACCATATAGATTTAATCACATTCAAAAGTGTAAAATATGAAATTGGAAGCATTCAAAATTAAAAAAGCTTGAAATTGAACCATTCGAACAAAAAATTTCGAGTGCCAAATAAAAACATTAATCTTTTATTAATATAAAAATTTTCAAATTTCAAAGTTTTCTGTTTTGAAAATAGTTTTAGTCAGAAATGCGTTCCAATTAATAAGAATTCAAATAGAAAAGGTTCGAATTTTGAAAATAATTAATTTGAAATTAAACTAAAAAAAAACTAGAGCCTAGAAATTATTCCAGATTGAAAAAGAACTTTAAATTAACCAAATTTGGAATTCAAAATTAAATTTCTCGTGTTTGGAGGAAATTCATCAAATATGTCTTGACTTCATATTTAATTTCATTTGTGCAAATGTACTTTGCAAATCCATAGGATTTTATGCTAGAAAGAAGAAAATTCAAGTTACTAAATTGTTCATTATTTTATGTATTTTTCTATACGTGTATCGTTTGATCAAATTTTCTTCGTTTGAACAAAAATATTACAAATTGTAGTTCTTTGAAACTTTTACGCTGAATTCCTGTGGAAATAATTTTTTCGAATTATCATGCGTCTTATGTTACTTATGCGAGTTTTTTAAAAACACACTAGTCGATCCGTGGCCTGCATGATTTATATGCATACAATTTTTTTATTTAAAAAATGTCATGCCACTATTTTGCTACTATTTCCCAAAATTTCTTCCACCACTGACACTAGCTTTGATCTCTGAAGTGAGTCCGAGCCCTCTAGTTGAGCATTTTTATGTTTAAAGCCTTCAATATTGAATATTTAGAAAAAAGAGTTTGAAACATAAGAATTGAAAGTTTTGAATAATTTTGGACTGGAAAAATCAAAATTGTTTGCTTTAAAATTTTTTCAATTGAACAGTTTTATTTACAGAGTGCTTAGAATTAAACAAATGTGAGAGTAAACCGGATTATATAATTTCCAATTAAAATCCGTCATAGTTGAAGTATTTTAAATTGAAGGCAGTATAAATAGAATAATTAATTAAACATCAAGTATAATTTAATACTTTTGGTTTGATACTTTGTAAGTTTCAAAATTTTAAACTAATAGCAGAGTGTGAAATTGAATCCTTCAAAATTATAACAGTTTATTTTAAACTTAAAGGAAGAATTTGAAATGATGTTCGAATGAGATCAATTTCTATATTGGATAATTCAGTGGAAAACTTTTAAAGTTGAATGATTCTAAATTTAAAAGTGATAAATGCAATTTAAAAATGCAATCGCTCAATGCTGTACAATTTTAAATTGAACCATTTTCGGTGCTTCTTTTTCAATTTTTCGAATTTTGGTTTCTCTAAATGTCAAATTGTTGAATTTTGAATCAAATTGGTTTGACAGGATTCAATTAGAATTATTTTTATGTTTGAAAATCTTGAAATAATGTGTTTAATTTTGACTGCTACAATATTGAATAGGGAGAAATAACGCAAGAAATAAAAATCTCGATTATTTCAATGCGGTTGTTAATAGGCTAAAGACTTTTTCGTAATAAGTAATAGGTTTGAAGTTAAATATCACGTGGGCGTGAGGCGTGCGTTATGCGGGTGCAATTGTGTGCAGGAGTAACTTAACGATAACTGCTATTAATTTTCCCAGCCTTTAATCTCCCGACCTTAATCACATTGATCGATTCATAAATCTCATTCATTTCTAATTCTCGACTTCCTGTCTTCTGCTTTATGTCCTTCCAGGACATAAATCATAAAATTGCAAAAAGTCTCATGGAAATTCGAAAAAAATCCACAAAAAGTCGCATCAAATTTTGTAAGATAATGCAAAAAAAAAGTATGAGAGACTGTTTGACTGAAATAATAACTTTATTTGTTTAGGAATATAGTTTACATATTTTTATTGATATTCAAAGGGATAAATTTTGTATAAAAAAGACAAATGTTCAACAAAACATTTGAATTTTTGACCAAATAACTGAATTATCAGCATGAAAAGTTGAATTTTAAACAAATAGTTCATTTTCAACCGAACAGTTGCATTTACAACCAAGTAGTTGAACTTTCAATCAGAAGATACGAATTTTGAACAACATAGATGAATTTTTAACCAAATAGTTCAATTTTCATGCTAAATACGATTTTTTAGCAGAAAGTTAAATTTTCAACAAAAAAGTTAATTTTCAACCAAAAAAGATGAATTTTCAATCAAAAAGGATGACTTTTCACCATGAAAGATTAATTTTCCGAATTTGCAATCCAAAAGGATGAATTTTATGTCCAAACAGGCGAATGTTCAACAAAACAGTTACATTTTTTACTATAACAGATGATTTTTTAACAAAACTGTTGAATTTTCAACAAAATAATAAAATTTTCAACAAAATAGTCGAATTTTTAACCAAAAAGAATGAACTTTCAACGAAAGATAGTTGAATTTTCTTATCGGGTTTTATTAACACGCATTTAAGCAAAAAAAAAGTGCGAAAAAGGTGAAATGGGGAAGTTTGTTAAAAACAAGGGGAAAAAAGGGGAATACTTCAAAAAAGGAGGAAAAAGAGAATAGGGCAAAGAGTGTGAAGTCTGTAACTGAATTTAAAAATAATCGATCCTAAACGTTTTTGACTTAAAGATTAAGGTTTGAATACGGATTCACGCAATTAGAAATTAGTCATTTTCAATTTTTAATATTCTCAATTAAAATGGAAGAATTTTTGCAATTTTTTAATTTCAATTTTAAAAGTCTCACTGTGATTAAATTTGAAACTAAGTATAGCGAACTTCTGAGAAAAACGGAAAAAAGTCTATTAATCGCGATTTTCTTCAAAAAGTCGCAAAAAGTTGCTTTTCTCAAAAAAGGCGATAAAAGTAAAAAAGTTGAACGATCCGAGCCCTGCCTTCTTATCGATACTATTTCTGTAAGACATCGCAGAATTTCCGTATATCAAATGCAAGAAAATGGATATTGATAAATAATATTTTCACCTACGCGATTAATCTTGCTTTATGTTTTCCTTATAGGTGGAATTTATATTCTTGTTTTGCAGATTCGCTTTAAAGTTCACATCTGAAACCCATCTAAGTCATTAATCGCTCAATGGCTCAATTATTGAAAAGAGAAACTGTCGGACCTGAATTGCATGCATGCCAATAATAATATTCTCAAACGTAGTTAATTGTTTCCGTGGCCGATGTATCAGGCATGATATGCCTCCTTGTGAGAAATCAGATTCAATTTATAATTGTTTTAATAGTCGAAGAGATCCAATAAAGGTTATCATTCCATTCCGCGAAAGTCTTAATATTTCATCTTTATGACTATATCAATTCTTCAATTCTTAATTCATCACGTACGATTCTCTATTTTTTCTTCTTCTTTTTACTGAAAGAATCGCAGGGTTATTGACTCACTGGAGTTTCCAGGAGCCTCTTTTTATAAAAGTCCATATTGAAAAATTCGGCTCGTGCGATTGTTTCGGCTTTTTTGAAAAAATTTGACTTTTTGAAGAAAAATTTCGACTAGCCGACTTTTTTCTGGTTTTCTCAGAAGTTTGCTATACTTAGTTTCCAGTTTAATCACAATAAAACTTTTAAAATTGAAATTCAAAACTATATAAAATGTACCATTTTAATTGAGAACATTTAAAAACTTAATAATTTCTCACTAATTGTGTGTATTTGTATTCAGACTTTTGATTTTTTCAAATTTTAAGTCATGAAAGTTCGACATTTTCAATTCAAAAACGTTTAAATATATTAATTTCAAATTCACTTACAGTCTTCACAATCTTTCCCCTATTTCGCTTCTTTATTATCCTTTTTTAAAAAGAATTCCTCTTTTTCCCCTTGTTTTCAAGAAACTTCCCCTTTTTCTCGTTTTCTGCTTGAATGTGAACTAAATTAACAGAACCCGAAAAGAAAATCAAACTCGTTTTGGTTGCAAGTGAATTTTTTCTCTTGAAAATTCATCTTTTTTAGTCAAAAGTTCAACTGTTTTCTTGGAAATTCATCTTTTTGGATAAAAAGTTCGTCCTTGTTGATTGAAAATTAATCTTTAATGGTTGAAATCTCGTCTTTATTGGGTGATCAATTCAATCTTTCTTTGTTGAAAATTAATTTTTTTCTTGAAAATTTGTCTCTTTTGATTGAAAGTTCAACTATTTGGTTGTAAATGCAACTATTTGCTTGGAAACGTAATCTTTTTTTGGTTAAAAATTCATCTTTCTTCGTTGCAAACTAGAATGTTTTAAAATCAATGAGAATTATAGAGTCTGCATTCCTAAAGAAATAAAGTTATTATTTCAGTAACTTAGTGTCTGTTACAGCACTTTTCATTATCATTAAAAATTTGATTCGAGCTTTTTTGGAATTTTTTTCGAAATTCCACGCGACTCTTTTTATAACCTTATGGGACTTTTTTAAAGCCTTCCAGACGATCCGAACTGACATTGTGATTAAATCCAAAATGTACGATTCCGATAATCATTTTTGGCCTGGGGTCTTTGGGACTTAAAAAAGTGCATTTAAAAAAATTCCGTACATAAACTGTTTTCGCGTACGCGACTTGCACGACCGGTACAAAATTGCTGAGATTCGCAAACGGCGTCCGAGGAAGAATCATAAAATCACCGTAAAATTAATTTTTGTAATGATACGCTCTATCCAACTTAAGTATACACGCCGGCAAGCTTTCGTCGAATGGACCATTAAATCGGCGGTTCGAATGTTAAATTTTACGAATTACCACGCTGTTATGTTGTAACGCAATGGTCTTGTTAGATGGTCTAAATTGCCCAGACCAAAGATAACCCTGTTTTCGTGATCTCCACTTCATTTCGCGATTTCAATCAGCAATCACCTACATTTTTTTTTCGTCAAAGTTCAACATTTCAGGATGGCAGAAAAAAATTAAGTTTCAAAATTCCCTGGCTTTTTCCTGATTTTTCCTGACCAATTTCTCACTTTCCCTGACCATTGATATTCAAAAAACCAGGATTTTAATGAAAAAAGAGATGAATTTTAAACAAAATAGTTGAATTTTCAACCAGCTAGTTTAATTTTCAACAAAATAATTAAATTTTCAACAACATAGTGGCATTTTTAGTCAAATAGTCGACTTTGTAGTAAAAAAAAAGTAGTTTTTAACCAAGATAGATTTTTCAGTCAAGAGAGAAAAAAAGCCAGACAAAAATTCGGTATAAAAAAGTGAAATTTTCAACAAAATAGTTAATTTTTAACCAAGGAGATGAATTTTCAACTTAAAATTGTGAATCCTCAATATAAACATGATTTTTTATCAAAGTGTTAAAAGCTTCACCCAAGTAGTTTATTTTTTAACCAAAAAAGATGAAGTTTGAACGAATAATGTAATAGTAAATATTTCAAAGAAAAAAAAATTTTGATTTAAAACAAAAAAGTTGGATTCAACTAAAAAAGATGATTTTTTTAAACAAAAAGACGAACTTTCAAAAAAATTTTGGATTTTCAACCAAGAAAGATACATTTTTAAGAAAATTGTTTAATTTTTAACTAAACAATAAAATTTTCAACTTAAAATATAATCTTCAGGAAATACAAGTTCAGAAGTTCTGATAGGGGTACGAAAAAAAGTATTTATTCACCTCTGACTTCACTTTTCACACCCTAGGGAGTAAAAAGTAGAGCTTTAGGCCCGCTTCATAGGCGTCGAATCGGGCTGAAATCATGCATGTGTCATGAAAAAGAGTATTATGTCAGGGCGGCCACAAAAAGTACTTTATTTTCAAAATTCCCCAATTTTTCCCAGACCATTAATGTTCAAAGACCAGAATCTTAATCTTTAAACATTTTCAACCTAGAATCTTTTATAAGTGGAATAAAACAATTTAAAACAAAAGTGAAAATTTCAAAATTTATCCTTGACAGTTATTTGAAGTGCCTCTTTATAAAAATACCCTGACTTTTGCAAGGTTTAAACAAAAATCCCTGACTTTTCGCTGACACTCCTTAACCATTAAGATTCTCTCAATTTTTCCTGATTACCAGGTTTTCCCTCACCTACGGCCACCCTGACATTTTTATTTATGCTGAAAAATCAGGATTTAGGATTTTTCCTATTTTCATGGTATTCTAATTCACTTGATCATTCAACCATGGTGAAATTTAAATGAGAAAATACAAGCAAGGAATATAATCTTCCTATACGATTCCATTGAATATGAATCAAAACCGCATTCTGCGATCGACACCTACCACGTATCAATCACTTATTTTGAAACCAGCACAAATTCTAGAACGAATGATAAACAAATGCAACGTAAAAAAGTTTAGTAAAAGAGGAGAAAATCAGTGCAAATAATAGAAAAGAACTAAAATGAAATCAATTTATTTCAGCTGTTTAATTTTTTATTATTTGAAAAGAGAAATCTTCTCGCTCTGGATAAACAGTTTTAAATTGAAAAAAGTATATATAAAATTCAGATCGGGTTTATAATTTTATTTCTATTTCGAGAAATCGCTGAATCGCTTTGCAGAAGTTCGTGACTTAAACAAATCTGCTGATTGTTTTAAAATATATCAATCTATACGCATAATCAAGTGACTGTTTATTTTACACGTGGAACGTGCCAGTTGATTTCTTTGTTTAAAATCAAACAACATTCTTCAGGATATTGTCATCATTTTAATTGATGAGTCTTGTCGATTTAATTCGTTAATCCGATATCGACGTATCGACGACGCAAAATATTTTTTACTCTGAATAACATTCTCTAGATATTTCAGGCAGTATTACATTTTTTAGAGAAAATATTAAATAAGGAATAATAAAATATATATTAAATATTAATATGTGTATTTTTATAAGTATGTGTACTAAGAGCGATTCATTGTAAAAATTTTACTGAATTATTACACAAAATATTGTCAAAACATCTCTGGAAATACCGATACTGCAGTTCGTATTATTCGAAAATGATAACTTTAATGACCTTTTTTTAGCATTATATTAAGAAAAACGGAATTATTAAGCAAAATATCGTCAAAACATCTCTGGAAATACCGATTACCGTAATTCCCGGCCAACATTCGAAAATGATAACATTTCCTTATAATATATCCTGATACTTCTCGTCAAGTTGGAATGTAATTTTAAACTTTAAATTCATTAAAAGGTTGTTTATACATGTAATAAACAATTAATTTGGTGAGAAGCGCGCGCTTCTATCATTTTTTTTCGGAAAAGCATTTTTATCGTCATTTAGGAATTTTGTTGTTTTTTTCATGAAAGAAAAATGATGATCTTTCTTTGCGGTTTAAGCTGAAGAAATTTCAGGGTAGACATATTCAACTTTTTCCGAAAAAGTGTCCATTTAACTCAATCTGAAAAAAACATGTTTTTACACATTTAAAACAAAATTTTAATGTACCCTAATTTTGGAATCAATAGGAAACTTTTTTGGAATCTTCAAATCAGAAAATTTGAGCATTTTCACTCCGCCCGAAGTTACACCTCTATTCCCAACCCTATTATCTTTTGTTCAGAGGTGCCTATAATAGAACGCAGTTTGGCAGTGGCCCGAGGTGAAATTTATGCAAATCCCTTCTATGGAATTTAATCCTAGAAGACTCTAAAAGCAGTTTCATCGGATTAAAAAAACGCTAAAATAGCCATATTATTAATCCGATTTTCCAGCACTTGATTCACTTACAATTTTACTTGCTTTCACAGATTTTTTGTTACAAAAAACCTAAAATTATCAATCTTTTTAATTTTTATTTAAAAAAACTGTACGTACACGTGCACTCGTGCAGTGTGTATTAAATTCCTAATTAGCTACCTAAATTCTATCTACAATTAAACAAATACTTGAATGTAATATATAATTCTTGCTGATCGTACATTACATCTAAGCAAGCTTTCTTTGCACCTGTAAGGTATCTGACCTGAATGTATGTATCTTAGCAAACTCCCTAAAGAGATAAATCGTTTAAAACATGATGAAAACAGTAACTCAAACCCCTAGTACTTTCTCATTCCTTATTTTTATCTGAGTTGTTTTAATCATTTGTTAATAAGATTACTGACATTCGAGAGATTACACTTTTTGATTTACTTCAGGGAGACTTAATAATTTTTTAACATTTAATAAATCAAGACTGTTTTCGGAATAAATTACATTCAAATGGTAACTATAATTAAACGTTTATAAACCCAATATTTCAATTCCTTTATTTATAGATTAACAACATTTATGTCAATTGATCAGTGACATGTAAGTTACTTCTTAAAAGGAACTAGTTATCGTTATTGTTACCATCCAAAGTGTAACTTTTGCAAAAAAAGGTATCATCCTAAGATCAACAGAAAATATTTTGGAAGACGTTGAATTTCCAATAAATGATTAAATTTTCAACAAAGCAATATCAATTTTCCACCAAATAGTTGAATTTTCTACCAAAAAGGATTAATTTTCAACCAAAAATTGAATAGTTAAATTTTCGGTTAAATTAATTTTCAACAAAAAAAAAAGTTCAACAAAATAGTTAAATTTTCAACTAAAATAATGAATCATCAACCAAAAAATGAATTTTTAACAAAGAAAATAATTGAACCTTGATCTAAAAAAGATCAATTTTCAAACCAAACAGTTGAATGTTCTAATACAGTTTTAAATGAAAATGGAATCATTAAATTTGTAGTTAAAAACTAGTGTTTAAACAACAACAAAATCGTTTAATTTTCAATCCAAAAAGATGGATTTTCAACCAAGAAGATTAATTTTCTACTAAAAAAGAGGAATATCCAACAAAATGCATGAATTTCCAACAAAAAAAGAGAAATTCTCAACTAAATAGTTGAATCTTCATCTAAAAATATATATTTTAAACCAAAAATGGAAATTTTTAATTTTCAGTGCAAAAAATTGAGGTTCAATCACGGAAAAAAAAGAAGAATTTCAACAAAATAGTTAAATTTCCAATGAAGGAGATGAATTTTCAACTAAAATTATGAATGTTCAACCAAAAAATGAATATTTGACAAAGGAGTTCAACTTTAACTCAAAAATACGAATTCTCAATAAAAAATGTAATAGTTGACATTTCAACCAAAAAAGATTTTTATTTTAAATAAAAAACACTTGAACTCAACCAAAAAACGAATTTTCAACAAAAGAGTAAATTTTCAACCAAATCGTTGAATTTTCAGCCGAATGAAATATTTTTCTATCAAAATTGTTAACTAAAATGATGAATGTTCAACTGGGATAATTAAATTTTGAGTTAAAAAATTAATTTTCTGCAACAAAAAATTAATATTCAACTCTGAAATTATTGTTCTCTCTTTCTAAATGTGTTTCTATAGATTTTAGAGAATTTTGAATTCCAAGGTTGAGATAAATTCCAATTTTCCTATATTGGGCTATCAATCTCTATGGCTCTGGAATGTAAATTTTTTCTTTCTAAAAGTATTTCTTTAGATTTACCTAGTTCTGACTGCCGCTTCTGGATGATTTATGTTGAAGATTTCCTTACTTTTGTTACTTTTATATTTTAGAAATATATACTGTGGAAACTACATAATCTAAATTTAGGAAGTAACTAAAAAAGTAACGATTTAAAAAAATAAGGACATCAAAAAATTTCAGAATTTTTTTCTTAAAATCGTTTCTAATTTCGGACGACTGGCCACAGTCCGGAAAATCTAGACTTATGGAGTTGGCCCGTTACGTTAGCGTTGGCTGGAAAGGAGGTAGTTTGAAAATCTAATTTTAATTTGTGAATTTTTTATGCTCCGATTTCTGTGCATAGAATCCCTAGTAGAAATGTCCGTAGTATGCCGGAATTCACCACCGGCAGAGTACTGATTCAGTACTGACAGCCAGTACTGACCTCCGGAATCCTGCCAGTACTGGCAGAACGTTGGTCTGAAGACCGAATCAGTACCAGTTCGGTGGTAAATAAAAATTCTTATTTGTTAAAGAAATTCTTAAAAATGCTACTAGAATGTTTTCGAAGGATGAAAAATATCAAATCGTGGACAAGATTTTTTTTTCACTCAAAAATTGTTTGAAGTCCCTACATAAAAAAGCATGTTAAGAGTTCTAGAAAATCAAACTCTAAAAATAAAAATTATTAAAATGTTCTAAATATATATATATATATATATATGTATATATATATATATAATTTATGGTAAAATATTTTTTAATCCCACTTTCTAAAGATCAAATCAACGCTCGTCAACATAAGAGACCCGTGCGGAAAATGTCTTTTTTAGCCTTATTTGAAAAAAGGCTCCTACCAGGCCCTGATAAGGTTGCCTGATTTAAAAATGTATATAACGGCCCTGATCAGGTCCAAATACGGCCCGGATAGGCTAGCCTTATTTTTAATTAAGGCAATCTGATAAAAGGCCGTATTTACGACCCTGATCAGGTAAGAATAAGGCCCGGATAGATTGCCCTTTTTATTCAGTAACGCAGTTTATTGAAACTTTTCATAATAATGATAATGATTAATAGTCGCTTTCGTAAAAAAAGGAGAAAATACATTAATTCATGTTGATTTTTTTTCATCTAGTATATTAGATTTTTTTACAATAGTTTAACAATAATCTACGGTGCTCTGCCACGTAAAATGCTTGAAATAATAATATTGAAATTTCATCGCATTATTAATCACTATGAATAATAATTAATCAAATTCTGATATCGTAAATTATTTATTATGTATTATGTTGAACAATAATTTTTATTCTAGCTTTAATAAATAAGTTCGTATATTCATATATCTAACTATCATAATGGTATGAACGATAAACCACGATTCATGGATAAAAGATTTGACACAAAAAGATTTGATTTAAAATTCGAAGATTTGAATCTTACCGCCTTGGGCAAAAGTTCGGCTGTGGTGCGCCAGGGCGCGCAACGATTTGCCTCTCTCGCAGTCGAAACGGCGCGCCGAGTGTTTAAGACAGGAGTCGAGGCGTCGAAAATTATACTTACTTGGCATAAATGCTACCGTGATCAACAAGATGGTTACTGCAGGGCGACGCTCTTCTATTGCACTATGGTCGAGCTGACCCTTGCTGCTGCGAGATATCCGAATGTGGATATCTCGGACGTATAATTTTTGTTAGTCGCGACTGTGTACGCGGGTTGTACGGATACGGTAAATTGTATAGTACTTAACAGAATTAAAAATGATTTTAATATACATTATTGTATGTTAATAATATGTATTTTAATAAAACTTCACATTATATCCCATTTAACTCCCTGATTATTCCTACGATATCCCTGGGACAATACAGAACATAATTAGAATCAAATGGGATATCGCGCAATATTCTATTGCTATAAGGAGCTATTTATATGCCAGTAGTGTGCCAGTACTGTGCCAGTACTGATAGTCAGTACTGAGTCAGTACTGGACAAGCTCCGAAAATCAGTACTGGACAGCGTTACAAGCCAGTACTGGCCCAGCACTGACCCAGTACTGGGAGTCAGTACTGCCAGACCGGCAGTCAGTACTGGGTCAGTACTGCGCCGTTCGTACATTTCTACTAGGGATGTTGCGGGAGAAACTATATTTCATTTTGATCTTAAATGAATTTTTAAAATACACTAAGCTCAAGGTTCGTTCCAATCTGCAGGATTGCCTATGAATACTATTGAGAATTCTTCCAACTGAAGCATAAATATTTTTCATCAATTTATCGAAAGATATTTTATTTTGTTTAAATATTTCTCAAAAAGTGATTTTAAATTAGAAATTTTAGAAATGTGTATTTTTTTTTATTATTTCTTTTCTTATTTGTAAAATGTAGTAATCTGAATAGATTGTTTCAGAATCAACGACAGATTTCAATATTCTTTATTCTCACAGTTTTTCGGTGGTTCTCGCAACGCACTTTCGCACAGTAAATTTTTTGCAGTGCACGAGTATAATGTGAGAATCCCACACATATGGACTGATTTGCCATAAAAGCTTATAGTCCTGATGCAAGAGTGTCCACGTAACAGACATTCCTCTGATGTTCTTTTTTCTATTCCTCCTAATTAAATTTTGTGTATTCTTGTCATTGGTCTATTCCGGGTTCCCGAGGAACGAGGTCATGAATCATTGAGCAATCCGAAGAGCGAAATATTCGAGTAGAAAATATTTTCTCTCGAAAGAAATTATATTAGGTCACACACAGAAAAAACTAGGGTTTCAATTTCGTTTCAGTTCATTTTCTTACAAAATCATTTTGAACTTCAGTCATGTTCACTATCTCGATCACTGTCAAAACTAAAAAACAATTTCCTTTCAATATTTGTATTGGTCCATATGAACCAATTATGGTTCAGTTTTGTTTCAGTACATTTTGACGCCTTTTCTTTGTGCAAAATGAAAGTTTATTTTTTATTCTGTGTAATACATCTAAAACAAAAGTTTGTCTTGGTGTTTTTCGTGCATTTCAAATTACTTTTTGTCTCTGTAAATCCCTTCACTAATTGTCTCTTTCTCTGCTATGCTTTTTTTGATAAATCGACCAATTTTCATTCATCTCCGAATGTATAACTTTATTCCTTTATTACTCGCGACAAGTAATGAGGACTTTCTTACAATCGAGTGACGAAGTTCATGCCTCGTTTGGTAAAGGATTGTCCACGTCCGTTCTTACTCAACAGCACATTATCATTCATTATATTCTCATAAGATTCTCGATTTTCGAATTTCAGTGTATTGTGGATTTGGAAATAAATAATGACAGTATTCTTATAAGTCGCGTATTTTTGCACTTTATTTACCCATTAATTTGTTGCCCTCCCTAGTTGCCATTATGACAGAACCTTTCAGTAATTTCTTGAATACAAATTTATTTCTGAGAAAAAACAAGCCTATGGTCATTTATTGATAATAATTGAAACGTATAACATTAGAGATAAATAAGAATAAACTTCGGAGAATAAAATATGACTTTTGTTTCATCATCTCAGACTACAAGCCACTTTAGATAAACGCATTTTTAATTTCTACCGATCTCGGATTTTTGAAAACATTCCTTGACCCTGTCTTGAAAATGCGAGGAAAACATGCAAAGTGTCTTTTATCGTTAAAACAAGTGATAAAATTATTTACGATCAAGAGCTCGTAATTGATCCGTTGTGGCCAGATATAATGGGTAAAAGGGGATATGATATTTGCCACTGGACAGAGAAACCGGGAAAATCGGGAAATGACAGTCAATTTTGTTTCTGACTGGAAATTTCCTAAATTCTTAATTTAAGTAAAATATCCTATCTTGCCTTTTAATTTAAATCATTCAAAGATGCAGAATTAGAAATAAAATTTCTTTTAGACTTTAATTATTATTATTTCAGAACAATCAAAATCGAATGATTTCAGATCAAAATTAAACAATTTTAAATTGGAAGCGCTCAAAATTGCAAAAATGTGAATCTAAATGTTATTTTACAATTTCCAATTAAAATCTTTTATATAAATAATTTTAAATTACGGACGCAAAAATTTAATAGTTTCAGATTTATACTTTATATTTTAGATAATTTTAAACGAATAGTGTGTGAAGTTGAATATTTTTAAATTAAATCTTTCAAATGTGTAAAATTTTAGGTAAATGTTTTTCATTTGGAGATTTTCTATAATTTTAAAACCTTCGAATTTGTACAATATTGAACGTGTAAGTTTAAATTTGCTCCATTTTGAATTTTAAACTTAACAAATTTAAAATTGTTCTGCATTAGATTGGTTGTATATAGCGTTCAAATTATATATTGTTTAATTTTGAAGATTTGAATTTGAAAATTGAATCAACTTGGAAAACTATTTGAAACCCGGGAAAAACCTGGAAATTGAAGGAAATTAAAAAAAAATTGAACGGCCATAATTCATTCCACTTTGGATACTTGTAAAATTACTTTATTGTGTATTTGCAAACTTTTCTACATTCCGAACAGTAATAAAAGGATCAAGGGAAGACAGGAAAGGGAGCGATTAGTGTTACGTTTTGCAGAAGTGTGATATGATTACTGAACTTCTCACTTCTCAGAACAAAAATGCATTTCTCATCGAGTAATTCGAATTCGAGATGAGGAATGTTCACTCCCGACCAAGTTCAGTTTAAACTGATAATGGTTCTTCAAACCGAGATTTTATTTCCGATTCACATCCGTCATCTTAGTAAGCGTTCACATATGACGTCACGCATTTATCAGATATTTGAGACATCCCCCTACCCCCTGAAGCATGGCGTTTTGTTTGAACGCTCCCTTAAGAAGAAGTGTCAAAATCTCAGAAGACCTGATTACAAGAAAATGTCTGTTTCATTTTATCAAACACTTAAAGAGAATTATTACAATATTTGCAATTTAAAATACAAAGGACATTTTGCAAACTTATTAATTAAAATTTCGGGGAAAAGTTTCATACTTTTGTATACCCTAATGTTTTCGAAGTAAAGAATTTTACAGATATGTGATGTCAGATAGTCAGTTTTTATTTATTTTTTCGTTCACAATGTATGTATCGTAACAATGCAGAATTGAGTTCACATGAATAATGACGTGGCTCATTAATATCACGAGAAGCTCACGCAATTATTTATTGGCACATAGGAACGTATCAATAACATAATGATGTGTGGTATTTCTTCCGTGAGTACATACTGTTTCACTTCTTTATTATATGATCTTTATTCTCGAACCCGTTTTCACCCGTTCTCATAACATAACAATCTTATACATATAGGAAACTGCATATAAAATGCGAAGACGAACGTCAAAAGAAAATTATCGTCTTTTATAGATCAGAGTAGACGCATTTTTTTCTTACATAATCGAGTACAAAAAGTGTGGTACTTTTTGTACAAAAACATCATTATTAAATTTAAAGGAAGCATAATTTATTAGTAATTTATTAGTAGCATACAATACAAAATATTTACTTCTTTTGCTAGGGAAAGTACGCAGTTTACTATAGAGGTCTAATTTAGAAGATAGCGTCATCCTATAAGAAATGTATCACAAGCTAGTTGACTCGTATTAGCAACAATTCGCAGCATGTTGTGAATTCTCCTTACGGTTATTCTGACACATCCGAAAGTAAAAGCGGGGTTCCCCATCGCTTCGAGGAGTCAACGCCTTTTGCCTATATTTTTAGCGTATGGTCAACATTCTTCTCTCCTTTCACCCTGGGTCCTCTTTTTCTTTACTCCTTTTCTTCTTATTTCACCCTTTATTGCCTTCCTTCGTCCATTCCTCCGCATTTCTGCATCGCACTGAGTAAAAGCAATTTTCGACATCTAAAACGTTTCCCACGGAATTTCGTATGTTAATATTATTTTTGGCTTATATTAACTTACAAATTGTCGATCTACTCAAAGTTAGGATATATTCAATTAAAATGACTGTGACGTCATCTCTTTGCAGAACTGGTAAACATTTAGCTTTAATTGCACAAATATCCGTGGTATTTCGGACGAAATTGCAATAAGAATCAAAATGTCATCTCAGTATGAACTTGATGTACATAAAAGAGCAATTAGAGCAAGCAACAATCTGCCAACTTCAAGACAACACCCGCAATATGTAACTTTACACTCGGAGATGTATAGTGCACATTGCAGTGTGGAATGCCATGCACCGTTTTACGTTCTCTAATCGGTGCATAACTTCCCGCACCTTTCTTTTCCCCTTGTGTGGTCTGGACTCTGGAGGATGATTCAGTCAAAATATTTTTCTTTGCTTCTCTATGCGCATGAAAACATTTCATTTTGCATCCTTCAAGGGGATGTGTTTTCACAGCGTGAGCCAAACGCGACTTTTCCCGTTGAGATAACACAGGGACTGGGAGCGAAATGCTGGGTGAACGCTCCATGCGTTCCTGACACACTCCTCCTCGGTTCATATTTTCCCAGTGTTAGGAACTAAAAGGTCCGTTCGCGCTACCCGAGGTAGGAAGAGTCCTGTGGGGAGCAGAGAGTGAATGGTCGTGGCTACCTGAAAACTAGGCTGCTCCGTACTCGAGCGGACCACGTGAACGCGTAGCAAACGGTTAGGCCAGCAGATGAGAACCGACGTCACAAACCATGTTCGAGTTCACCACTGGCGACCGCCTACTCTTGCTCCCCGATAGGTATTCACCGTCAGGCAGCATCAAACCGCTACAGGCGAACGGTTGCCTGATGAGGAGAAGAGTTTCTGCGTTGTGAACGCTCTTTGCACAATATATATTTCACCAGGTGGCGCTGCGTCACATGCTATACAGTTCAATACATAATATCAACTAATATCATTCAATATCAATTAGAAATTATTATTTAACATATGTGAAAATGTGATGACTGAAGAAATACGGAACACCAAATATTTTATAAATGCAAATACTACATATTGACCTTGAAATGCAAACTTATAAGCTTCTCTCAGCATTTCAAGATTTGTTAAACATACTTTTGTTCACTTTCTAATCGTAAACAGATGAATTTAGAAGAACATGCAGGCACAATATTCTAATGGAATGTTTAACTCAATAAAAATGTGCAAACTTATATGGTTTTCAACCATATAACCCATATATCCCATAACTTGCAGATATTGATTTTCAACTTACATGATGAATGGTAAAAAAAAAGATTTTGGTTGAACTTCAATTGTTTTCGTTGCAAGTTTTACCATTTATTTGATTGTTGTCGTTAACAGTTATTTTTTTACATGAAAATTCAACTGTTTTCAGATGAAAGTTACTCTTTCTTTTTGGAATTCAACTTTTCTTTATTTCAAATAAAAAATGCTTTGTCTTTGTGGGTTGGAATAACGACTATACTAGTTTTTATTGACAACACTTTTTTTTTGCTTGCAAATTGAACAACTTGGTTACATTTCTTTTCTTACATTACTGAGAAATCTGTCTTAGTTGGAAATTTAAATTCGGTTAAAAAGTCGTCTTTTTTGTTGTCAAATTCGCGTCTTTTTGTGAAAGTTCTATATTTTTTGTTACAAATGAAACTGTTTCCTTGAAAATCAATCTGTTTTGTTTAAGAATTCACCTTGTGTTTTTGCAACTTTCTTTTTTGGTAAAAATTTAATCTTCTTAGTATTACTATTGGTAATTTACTCCGTTAAAAATTCTGATAATTCGGTGCATATTCTTAGTTTTCGGGTGAGGTTTACTGTTCTTGATGTACAATTGCATTTTTGTTTGTTTGTTGAAATATCGCCAGTATTAGAGTTGTCGTTCAGAATTCATTTTTTTGGTTGAACATTAAACTATGTGCTTGAAAGTTGAACTACGTTCTTGAAAATTAATTTTTTAATGAAATATTAGCTTCTGCGGCTGGGACTGACTAGAAATTAATCTGTTTTTGGTGAAGATTCAACTACTTTGTTAACTACTTTGTTAAGGTATTACATGTCGGTATAATTACCGCGATGTATTTGTTTCAATTTCAAATTTTAAAGATTTCTTCCACGCCACCCCACTCTACCGTAATGAATCGTTACGAAATACCCCCCCCCCCCCTGATCTGTTGCGTAATTTAAGTAAAGTCCCGCACCGCGGACAAAACTGCTATTTACCCCCGAGTTTGGACATCGAAAACGATTTCAAGAATCGTTCCTCGCCTTCTTCGCCTTGCTCGCTTGCCTTGCTCAGCCGTGAATCTGGACGTGAACGACAGCCCGAGCATTTAGAGGCCTGTTCGCCACAGCAATTCACTTGCGTTGAACAGTACAGCGGTAGACCCTCCAGTTTCTCCTAGCCTGGAAGCTGGGAATCAGTTAGTCCACGCTAGTAAGTCCCCGTGATCTTTTCAATGGAAATGATATTCATTAATTTCAAGTCGAAATGTATTACATTTCCCACAAAATAGTTGAATTTTCAATCAAAAAAATATTTTCTGCCAAAAGAGAAGAATTTCCAAACTTAGAACGGAATGTTCAAGCCGATAAGTGGAATATTTTAAAAAACTGTTGACTTGAAAAATCACAAAGATGAATTTCCCACCAACAAGTTAAGTTTCAACCAAAACAGATGATTTTTTAACCAAATGTTTGAATTTTCAAGCAAAGAGAACAACCAGAACATTGCGAAAAAGTATCATCAGAGAATAATAATTTTTATTTTTGATATAGTGATGTTTCGATAATGAATTTCTCATCATTTGTTGGCGATTATTTTTATTCCTGTAATTCCTATAAGAACGAAAAAAGTAAAGGAATTTCATGATAGGAAAATGATAGGAAAAAAATAGGCGTAATTTACATATATTTTCCTACAATACTTTTTCGTAAGGGAATAGTTGCAATTTCAACCTACAAAGATGAATTTTCAAGCAAATACTTTAATTTTCAGTTGAAAAATGTATTAAAAAAAAAAAAACATTTTAAGAAAGGAGTTCAAGTTTCAACAACAGAAATGTATCTCCAACCAAAAGAAGTTAATCTTTACCAGTGCGGTAAAATTTTCAACAAAATAGTTAAATTTTCAACAAATATATATGATTTCTTAAGGTTAAGTGTAATACCGGAAATATTTAAACCAAAAATTTTGTAGTTGGAAATCGAAAGTTGTAAAATTCATCCAGGAACGATCAATCATTAACAAAAACAAAATAGTTCAATCTTCAACAGAAACAGATTAATGTTTAGGCAAACAGTTCCATTTTCAATTAAAAAGATGTAATTTCTACCAAAGAAGATACATCCCAAAAAACGGATTTTCAAGAAAATAAATTACTCGTAAACCATACAGATGAATTTTTAATGTAGTTGCAAACATTGTAACCAAGTGTTTGGATTTTCAACCATAAAAGATGAATTCTGGACAAAAATGGTCGTACTTGATATTTAAACTGACAAAGATTTAGTATTACAACAAACCCAGTTCAATTCAACGAAGAAAGACAAATTTTCAAAAATATACATGAATTTTATATTTCCAAAATCTATGCCCATTTTCTCCGCGAGGAGCTGGTGAGGAGCTGAAAAACTGTTCATTCGCGGCGGAGATTCGAATAGCGTCGAGTTTTGTTGAGAGTTCTCTCGGCACAGTGAAAACGCCTTTCCTTCGATATCACACGTCACGCCTTGCGGCGTTTAGACTTGAGAGAGTTGGGCGAACGCACTGCAAAGCGTGAACGTTCAACACATGTCCATTTCATTGCACGAAAAGAGACGAACACCACAGCTAGCCATAGACGCCTTACTCAGCCCGGAACGGGACCCACCAAAAAAATGTCTCAACTCCCCTGAACGAGATTTATGGCATCACGTTAACTCATTCAACTCATAGGCGGCGGAGGCAAGATACTGACCTGCTGTATTCGCCCCATTGCCTAGAGAAGAGAAAAGTGGCGAGCGTCATTTTGCTCCCAATCCCTGAGATAACATCATGAATGAGCTTTCATTTATGCAATAATACAGTATGTACAATGGAATCAAGTTTGATTTTTCTGAAATTACTATCTTTCACGGACATTTCATATGGTATTTTATTGGGAAGACCGGGGCAAAGTTGTCCACAATTTCTTTTTTTATAAAAATAGAAGTATTTTATCTTATTTTTTTGGATTATTATTTTCGACATATTCCTAAGTATTTCAATGAATGTTACAGAACGTTATTTTCCGGTGAGCGCATCTTCCATTCTTTCGTTCTCAAAACTATTTTGTTTTCTCTATAGAAAAGATATGTATACATAATTTTTCTTTTACAAAGTAAATTTTCAAGATTTGTGTTTTGTATACATTTGGACATATCAATCAAATGTGCATTGTATGCAAAAGTAAATATGCGAGATTTGTTTTGATAAAACAGTAGTTATCTCTTTCTTTTCAAGTAACCGATATGAATTCATGAGCGATCGTCCCACATACGAGTATTAAACGCATGTCAGATATCCTGTTGACGTTTGAGCACGCAAATGGGTGTGTCGACTTGAGGTTCAACCTACATGAATATTGAATACGTGCATATATATTTTATATTACACATCTCAAACCTGTCACATACAATCGACAGAAACTGGATGATGAATCGTACGATCGATCGTCGATCGATCTAGGACCAGAATGCGAGAGAATACCAATTTGCCTGCCTCTCCTTCGATTTCAATTGCGACTCTCTACTACTCGGCAACCTATAATTTTCTCAGATTGTCTCTTTGATTCAAGATGTGAAGAAGTCGATCGATTATTAATTGACAAGTGCAGCCGTGAAACCATTTCCGGAAGATTATGAGCAATTTGTATCTTCGAAAGAAGAAGATTCTATTTTATTGGTTTCAATCGTCGATTTCACTTTTTATAATCTGTTCAATCCATTGATTTGCAGATTGTAGACTAGGGTGGTCCAAAAAAAAGCATATATCGAATTTTGTTAGCGTCTTTCGAGACAAAATTAATACAGCAATTGTCGTGAATTGTCAGTAATTCATTGCAGTCACGCGAAAATAGTCTGCTTGTTGAAATTATCTGGAAGTTAAACTACAAAGTACTATGTCATCTTCAAACAAAGCAAGACTATAATTTCTAAAGCGAAACTTCAAATGCAGGAGGCAATAATTTAGATCGTAAACTGAAATAAACGAATTAGAGTAGCGTTGTCGTAAAACGTCCCGTTATAGTACGTTTACATCCTGATTCTGATGGTTACTTAGTTTTGCTTGAAGACGTGCGAAACGTACCTTTCTTCGGGGGTATTCATATTCTGTGTGACAGAAGCGGTACTTGAATAATAAATACCCAGCAATGAGTAAAGAGTAGCACATGTTCTAGTATTAGTTATCCCACTCGTCAGATACTCTTACCCTAAATATATATATATATATATATATATATATATATATATATATATATATAGTATATGCCTATATATGTACTGTATACAGCAACACATATAACACTTACTACTGCAGGCTGAACTTTCAGGAACCGATATTGGTATTCAGGAGACGAATGGGAAGGACTACTATAGGCTATACGTGAGTCGATTTTAAGTTCATCCTGAAAAGCCGACATAGCCTATATACATAAAAAATGTGCGACTGATGTTACCCAACTTTTGTATGTTAGTGGCCTCTTTTACAATTCGTGTATCCTTATTGAACGGAAATTACATTTATTGAATACGTTATTTACTTATAACCATTAGGGTGTCCTAAAAAAACCCAATGTTTGTTTTTGGATACACACCCCCTAAACTTGTTACATTTGTGGTCCATATGTCGTCCTGCCATCTTGAAAAGCCCAAAAATGAATGTGATTTCAGATATTACTTCCTTATTTGACTAACAATTTAAAGAAAACAAAAAATTGCGTGTCTCGAGAAATTAACAACTTTTCCAAAAAAAGAAAATTGCTTTCAGTTTTTTGGCATTTTGTTTGAAAACTAGATGCACTCTTCTTAAAGGAGAAAGTTATTTTAAGTCTAATTTTTAGAAAAAGTAAACAATGTACCATTTTTTATCATGAAAAAATATATCGCAGGACGAGAAACAATAAAAAATGTTTCATTCAGAACTTGGGCCTAGTATCACACATTTTAACTCGATTTTATTTATCTTAATTTTTAATTTTATCCAGCTCGTTATATAAGTTGCAAAATCCGCAGTGAATGCGAATAATTAATTCAATTCACGTTTAATCGCAAGAAAAGGTATCTAATCTAACCTTGTGTTATAATTTCCAAACTCAGGAGGCAATTCTTCATGAAATAATGAAAGTGCAATTAGCGTAACGCAACTGAATAACTTTTATTGCTATAATTGCTATAATTCTTTCAAATGAATTCGATTCTTTAAATTCAATTGACTCAATCAAAATAAAGGATTTATCTTGAAAAGCTGAAATAGAGCCAACCAGTATTGGTCCCCTAAAATTAAAAGGCCACAAGATTGGTGTCCCTTTTGTTTTTTGCACCCCATGTGTCAGAAAAAATTACCACCCTCTGTTTCTAACACCCAAAGTGTCACGTGTTTGTAAAAACTGGAGCGTCAGGTCCCCTGCATTTTGCTCTCCTGCTGAGAGGGCAGGAAAGGCTGAGGGGCGAAAAAAGTCGTATTAATAGCGGGAGTAAAAAAAGCGAGAGCGATAGATATAGGTACCTTTTTTACAATCTCAGCGATCGTGGTTAACAGGCAAACCACCTTGCGGTAGAAGTTCATATTTTGCTTCGATCATACATTAACGGTATGCTAACTATTACTATATTTCTATATAGAGCCTCAGGGGCTATAATCTATATAGTTGCACTATACGTCGATCGCATTCCATCTTGCTGCATAATTCCCGCTCGATTGTTGCCTTAACTGTCTATAAGGTTACTTTCAGTGTGGGTGAAAATATGAAAAATATGTGTGCTCTTTAAACATAGACATTTACACTTTAAATTTAAATCAGACAAAATTTGACTGATTAAATTAATCAAGCATGCTTTGACTGAACAATTAGTCACTTTTACTGTCAAAATAGTCGTTTTAAGAGATTAGTAAGTCAATATTGATGATTGAATCAAATAGTCACTTGAAATGACTGATTTTCAATCAATCAGAATTACGTATTTACTTAGTGGAAGTTACTGTTTATATTATTCAAATTGACTGATTTAATCAATGAAAGTTACAGTTTAGATCATTCACCTTTATTGGTGGGAAATAAATCTTCTTGGTTCAAAATTTATCTTTTTGGTTTAATTCAACAGTTTTTTATTTTAAGTATTCAAAATTTGAATATTTGTCTTCTGGTTAGAAAAATAATCTTCTTCGTCAAAATTCACTTTTTTGGTTGCAGATTCATAATTTTTGTTGAAAATTCCTCTTTTTGGTGGAAATTTAACTCCTTTGTTGAAAATTTAAATATTCCATTTTTAATTTCAAATTTAACATTTATTGGGAATTTATTTTTTATAATTTAAAATGACTGATTTAACCATTTAGTCAAATTGACTGATTAGTCAGCTGTCGAATCCGCATTATTTTAATCAGTCAAAATTGACTGCGAGACATATTTACTGATCAAATTGATAGAGTAAAAATTACCATAATCTTGTTGAAAATTATAATATTTCATTAACTGTGATTTAAAAATGTTTTTAAGCACTACTTTCTTCTATCTATTTCACCAAATTAAAAGACAAATTTGTATGAATTATTTTCTTTCTGTTTCAGGTAAGTTTCATTTGATGATCTTCTTAATCATGTTGACCACGCTGCGGTGGTAAGATAAAATAAATTTTGATTACAAACAAAAGAAATTAATTAAATACCGTCAAACGCGGTAATTTCAGACATGTGGGGTAAATTGGGACATTCTTAAATTGATAGTAGAAATTACTTCAAGGGGTTTGAACCAAAACCTAGAACCAGTTGTTAACTGGTTCTATTAACCTTTACTAGCTCTAAATTCTGGTTAAAACCCCCTTAAGTAATTTAAACTATCATTTTAGGCATGTACGAATTTACCCCACATGTCCGAAGTTACCCCGTTTGACGGTACTTCGAAAAGTAAAATTAGTCTTAGCATGTTTAATTGACGGATGAGAATGAGATTTTTGAAACGCCATGAAACAATTTTAAGAGATCCAATTTAGGAGAATGCTTCCGAATGACAATTTTCACTTTAATTATCTCATTAATTTCCTGAACTCGCTCAAAGTTCAGCGTACATTCTCTATCGTGAAAACTACTTTTCCTGTTTGGTGTAGAAAGTAGAAAAGTATTTATATGTTGCTGATCAAGCGTTTCTCTCAATTGCTCCTCGACGATTACACAGCGTTGAATGCAATTTAGCGACCACGACAAACGAACTTTAAAAGGCGAGTCCTTTTCAAAGAAGAGTTCTACTTTTGTTGATCGATAAAATTAAATGCCAGAGGGGTGGGTGCATTGCCCTGGGAGGAATCGCAGGGGGGATCGCTTTGAGATCTGTTTGTTGTTTGAGGTGTATATAGGTATGAAACAGATGTCAGCATAAAAATCCATTTCAGAACCCGAACTAAAGAGCGGTCCCTTCTGAGTTCTAATTAAGAAATTGATTCGCTTCCGAAAGTAAATTCAGAGAATTTTAGAACAGATGGTATACTATAAGCCGAAAGGTATAATCTGTCTACCGAGGTCTACAACTGAAGCGGAAAAAGCTAAACGGTGCTAAATCCAATAAACCAAATTTTGCAGGAGAAGCAAACCAATTTTTTATAAGAACAATTTACAATTTACAAGAAATGGGAATGGACTTAGCACCGTTTAGCTTTCCGTGGTATTATAAACAAAAATAGTACGTAAATCGTTGAAAAATCATCTTAAATACATATTTTTTGGCTTACTTTTATAAACAAATAACACTGTTTAACAGGAAAAAAATAAAATTTGTAGTATTAGTGATGCTGCGAATGAATATAATGACCGTCGAATTGTTAAAAAAATGTAATATTTCAGTATAATTCATTCATATAATTTGTATTATTTGACGTTTTTTAATATTTGAATACATTTAAATAACAAATTTTAGAGTAAAAAATTTAAAAACCTTAATTTTTTACTGAAACAGGTTTAAAAAAGCGAGAAAGTATGATTTTTCAAGAAAACTCGATTTCGACAAATTCGGAACGTTCATGATTTGAAATGCATAATTTTGAATGCTTAATTCAAGCCTGTCAGCGGCTCACCTTTTTACTTTTGAAAGAGTTTAAAATCTCATACTTTTATTCATAATATTCAAAATTGAATAATTTCAGGTCGAAACGTAATAGATTAGATCATTTCAAATCTACAGTGATTGAAGTTAACCAACTGTTATTTAAACCCTTCTAGATTTAACTTTCACAGTAAAGGAATACTTAAGGTAGTATTCGTGACAAAAATCATGTTTCTGAACAAAAAGTTTCCTATCATTTTAATAATTAAAATGGTATTATCAATTATGCCTTATGAAAAAAACAGTATTTTTTATGAAAAATTATACAACTTACGCAAGATAATTATTTTAACTATAGTTTTTGTAAGTGAATTTTTGCTTACTGTCACTTCTTACATTTCTTCTTCTTATATTTTGATTCTTAATATCGTAGAAAAACTTTTTTTCGGAAATCTGATTTTTGGCACAACTTAAAAGTCCTGAAGGTAGAGATGAACTTGAATGAAGCAATAATTTATCAGGATTCACGTAAAGTTTACCTGAATTTAAGAAAAAGTTTGGTTGAATTCAGGAATTTAGATATTGACCTTCTTAAATTCAGACATGTTTTTCCTAAATCTAAGTTAATCTCTGAATTTAAGTACATTTAAAAAATTTTTTGTACTCATAATTTATTATCATTATCATACCATTAAGCCATTTCACTTTCGGGGTAGGCGTGACTCGCTCGGTTGGAAAATAGTAGTGTTGGGAAGGAGGTATAGATTTTTTAGATTGATCTAGAATTTTCGTGTTATTTATTTAAATAATACGTTCGTTCCGCAACACTGCTCCGACCCAGGTTGCTGATCAATCTCTGTAGCGATCACCCCAAGTGAAGAGCCTCGCAAGGTTGTTATGTGTGGTTCCCCACTTGGGCCCATTAGTATCCAAGGTCTTTTGTTTCAGGCGTCATTCACTCTACTCACATTCTTTTTATAAAATATTTGTCGCCACACTTTTCTGTCCTGGCATACTTCTCTCGCTTCCTTCACGTCCATGCATTTTTTCATGCAAGCTCTCCTGTTTCTATCGCTTCTTATGTCTTTTCGGTTTAAGGTCTCATTCACAGATTCTAACCATTTTTTCGGCGGCCTACCTCTGGGCACTCTGCCATTTACTTTACCTTCATATACTTGTTTCGTTAGACGTTCATCTTTCATTCTTTCAACATGTCCGAACCATCTTAACTGATTTCTTTCCCATATGTCAACTAGTGTCTCTCCTGTACCACATTCTTTGAGGATTATCTCGTTTCGGACTTTGTCCATCAGTGTTTTCCCGCACATTGTGCGTAGAGATTTCATGCCAATCGCGTTAAATCTTTGAAAATCCTATCATTTCGAATCGAAATATAATATAATATTATAATATATAAATAATATATAATTTAACAATTCTGGACATTATACTCGTTAATTTGGATTTGTAATTTAACAAACCTTCAGTTTTAGTTCAATGGAACTAAATCTCTTTTCCACAGATTGTGAATATAGCATTCAAGATTCGGTTTCTTGTGAGTGCGATAATTGGTGCAAATTGCAGAAGCTTGAAGCAACCCTTGGCAAATGGCACCCTAAATGTAACCGTTAAGAGTCACTTAATTTGCCAGTATGCACTCTGTCAAAACACACCATTTCAGGCGTAATAAGGTACCGAGAGAACTATAATTCACTGATGAAAGCCCACATCCGTTTTTACTCGAGTACCATTTAAATCAGAGCGAGTGGCGGGTTTCAAGTTTCGTCACAGTTTTGCCCCCTGCACCTGGTTAGTGGGATCAAAGAGATTTGGTAAACGACACCATAAAGAAATCTCAGTGTCGAATTCAATGTCGAATTCAACCTAGAATTCAACTCACGTCCGCGGCAATATCAAGCTAAAATTTCATTTTCTTACAAAATTAAGTACATTGCAAAATATGTAATAGAGACGTCTAATAATATTTTCTATTCATTTCATTTTTAGGGTTTCGTAGACCTGGACTGAAACCCTTATAGTTTTGGCCGGGTGTCCGTTCATCCGTCATACTTGTCCTCCGTCAATGGAGGAGTCACGTTAGACGTTAAAAATAAAAAATCTCAGAACCCGGCGGCTTTCCACCTATTTCAGTGAAACTTCTTGCATTGTATTGCCAAATATGTGTATTAAAAAGTTAAACAAAAGAACCTGTTCGGTAATTTGAAAATCCATTTTTTTTCAAAAATTTCCAAAAATCGATTTAAAAAACTTAAATAACTTGAATAAATTAAGTCCTAGAGCAACAAAAACACTGTGTAATGTATACTGGGGTTGCTGATTATGAATTTGAGGAAAAAAATTCCAAATGGCGGACCAAAAGTTTTTAACATTTACAAACTTAAAAAAAAAAAGTTTAATATTTGGCATGCATATTCCTTTAGGCATAAGAAGGTAATAAAAAATAATTCTGACCCGGGATGAAGGGTCAAAACATCTGTAAATCGTGGAAAATACCCCCAAAAATGGTTTTTGACGATTATTTTGAAAAGGGTGCATCGGTAAAAAACTAATTCTTGCAGATAACTTATCGTACGCTTCTTTCGTAGCTCATATCTCGAAATGGGATCGTTTCTGCATGAAAGTGTACAGTACTGAAATTATGTAGAATTTTACGTTCTACAACTTAAGTTCTATGCATTTTCATCGAAAAACCATCTCATTTGGAGATATGAGCTATGACAGGAGCGTGAGAACCGCTCTATCAAATTCACCCCCTTACTCCCAGGGTGGATATCTCGGAAAATATGGCTGACAAAGGAAAAGTGAATATCATCATTTTTATGCATATTTTATGTACAAATTGTCTGCAAAAATTCATTTTTTACCGATACACCCTTTCTAAAATAATCGTCAAAAACTATTTTTTGGGGGTGTTTTCCACGATTGAAGGGTGTTTTCACCCTTCATCCCGGGTCAAAATTATTTATTATTAACTTATTATGCCCTAAGGAATATGCATGCCAAATATTAATAATTTTTTTTTCAAGTTTATAAATGTTAAAAACTTTTGGTACGCCATTTTGAATTTTTGTTACCTCAAATACATAAACAGCAACCCCAATATACATATACACAGTGTTTTTGTTGCTCTAGGATTTAATGTATACAAGTTATTCAAGTTTATAATCGATTTTTGGAAATTTTGGAAAATTTGGATTTTCAAATTACCGAACAAGTTTTTTTTTAACTTTTTACTACACATATTTAGCAGTACAGTGCAAAAGGTTTCATTGAAATCGGTGGAAAGCCGCCGGGTTCTGAGGTATAAACCTTACTTGACTCCTCTAACAGTAGACTCTCGCAAAGCGCCTTCTTTCACCAAGTACCTCTCCCTTCCATTACCTCTAAATTCGATAAGCGCATTGACCGTGGCATTAGATGCGCGAGAGGATATTTAAATAATCTGCCAATGCGTCTCAGAGATATTTCCCGCCAAACCTTATGGGCGTGACTTAACTGAGCGGGCGCACAGTGAGGACCTCGGTCCCGAGCACCGGGCGCTTTGTGAGAGTCTACTGTAAATAAACTAGGAAACCCTTTTTTGTAGGCACATGTCGCCTACTTTGACTTTTTTATGTACAGCTCATATGATACAATATAAATTTTATGATTTATTATTGGTTCATTCTAATCTTAATGTTTCTTGGAGTAGATACATATTTTAAAAATAAATTCTTACAAAAAACTTTCGCGTCACTACTTTTCACACGTTAAAGCACTTACGATTACCTGTGTGATCAGCAGATAGTATGTGCGAATCGTTCTGGAATGCTAGACAACCTTCAAACGTTTTCTTTGTATATTCCATAAACTGAGAGTGAGTGGTTTCTCATTGTCAGTTGTCCGTCCTACACACTTGCAACCTTCATTAATTGAGAAAGCTAATTGAATTTTTGCCCACATTCGAATTCCAATTTTCTCAGATGTCATTAGTTAAAATGTCAACCTAAACTTTTTAGAGAAACAAAATGTGAAGGTTCTAACATTTAACTCTGACAATGTTTAATTAGTATCATTGAACGAGTCTTTTATATTGAGGTATGTACTGTTAAACGGGGCTAAGCAGGACAGTTTGGGGTAAAGCAGGATACATGGAATTTTATATTTTATGACTTTATATTCCTTTTTCTGGTTAAAAAAGGTGTCCCGCTTTACTCCACATACCTATAACTAATCCCCGTTTTGCGGTTTATTAAAACTGTAATTCTTTAAAGTAAGAAAAAATTTTAAAGGCTAGTCTTTAAGACTTCTAAAATTTATGAATGAATCTTAAGCTGAAAGATATTAAAATTTCTAATAGTAGTTGAAAAATAAAAATTTATATTTTTTTTTAATGTGGACTTTTCTAGAATATTCTAGAAGGTTTTAGAACTGTTGGGTGTGTTCCTGTGTGTTCTACAGATTTTTTCATAGCTGAATATTCTAGAATATTCTGGACTTTTCGGAAATATTCTTAAAATTACTCAAATTTTCCAGAATTATTCTGAAATTGAATATTCTGTAATTTTCTTGAATAATGTGGAATTTTATAGAGTACTCTAAAATATTCATGGGATTTTTTACAATGAATTAGAATTTTTAACATTCTTTTTTTGTAAAATTCTTGAATATTTTGGAATTTTTCAGAGTGTTTGAAATTCGAATGTTCTAGAATTTTCTGATATGCCCTAGAATGTTCGGGAATTTTCTAATTTTTTCTGGAATTCTGGAGTATTCTAAATATTTTTGAAATTTTCTAAAATATTCTGAAATGTTGTGTAGTGTTTTAAAATGTTCAGGAATGAAATAAATAGAGGCAACAGGGATTTAAAACTAAAGAATTCGTCAAATAAATGAACCTCAAAACATTTTATTTGAAAGCTGTCAAACAAACATTTGGTGAACTGTCAAACAAAGCTTTGGTGAATTGTCAAACAAAGTTAAACCTTTCTATACATTGAGAAAAATATTTGTCTTGAATTGCAGAAGCCATTTCTGTAACATCAGTTTTTCATTTAACCAAAAATAACTTCAAAATGATACCAATTATTTTAAATTAGAAGCCATAGGAACACAAGAGCTTGCATGAAAAAATGCATGGACGTGAAGGAAGCTAGAGTAGTATGCCAGGACAGAAAAGTGTGGCGACAAATAGTTTGTAAACAGAGTGACAGTAGAATGAATGACGCCTGAAACAAAGATCTTGGATACTAATGGGCCCAAGTGGAGAACCATACATAACAATTTTGTGAGGCTCTTCACTTGGGGTGATCGCTAGAGAGATTGATCAGCAACCTGGGTCGGAGCAGTGTTGCGGAGTAAACGTGTCATTTAAATAAATAACACGAGAATTCCAGATCAATCTAAAATATATATACCTAACACTTATATACCTATCCACCTCATAACTATATTCCTACCTACCTTATACCTATATACCCATATGCACACTACTATTCTCCAACCGAGCAAGTCACGCCTACCCCGAAAGGGAAATGGCTTAATGGTATAATAATAATAATAAAAGAAGAATTTCGTTTGAACAAAAACCATTTGATTGAACCAAAGGAATTTCTTTGAATTTAAAGAAATTTGTGTGAACAAAAATTTCTTTGACTGAGGGCCAATGAATATGTTTCTTTGGTTCAACGATATTTTTTGGAATCAAAGAATCTTTTTTCTAGTGTATCTTAATTTTTGAGATTATGAAATTAAACAATAAGTCAAAATTCGAAGATTTAGTAATTTTTCCAATTTTAAATTTAATAACTAATAGCTAAAACTTGAATTTCACAGTAAGCACAAAAAACTTACCTCTATCGAACCATGAAAGGAACATCCTGAAAAAGCAAGCACATTCGAGAAAAATGTCAAATATAACGGCGGCTATGGCACGTCCCAAAAAATGCCAAATTTTAACTTTTTAAACAACCTTTTTATTAAAAAAAATGCTTACGACCTACTACTTAGCTGTACCGAATCGCTAAAGGAGCGCCTAAAAGAAAGTAAATGCAAGTAAATGCATTTACAAAAAACGCTTGTCAATAGTGCGGCTCGTCTCCAGAAAGAAAAACATCGACACAGAAAGAGTTGCATAACTTTTTTATTTTTCAATAAAAATATATTACGTAGCTTTATTGAATCGTAAAAAGAACAGACAAAAGGAAGATATCTTTTTTTTTTAATACCAAACATGGATTTTGACTCACTTCTAAATCGACCTGGACCATAATCTTCTACGGAGATATGATTTAGATCAAAAAAATTAGTTTAAGCCAATAAACCGCAATTCCAAAGTTTGGCACTTGCCAAATGATGCTTCTCTTTGAAGATGAACTCCCTTAAAAGTAAAGTCTTAAAAACAGCAAAATTTTGAATTCAGATTCTGAATATAATAGGGGCGATAGAAGATAATGTAGGTAGACAGATCTGAAACCTTACTACTTTTTTCCTCGTGATAAAAATGGAACCCTCGTTTCATTTGTTTAGAAAATAGACAGTTTCGTGTCAGGCCTTGATGTGGCAGGATTGGGCAGCTGTAATTTTCTCACTAAACGAATAATATCGGATTTGAGACGAGAGGGAAACTTATGGGCATGGCTGCCCCCAGTAGTGGGTCGACGGCAGATGCGTGATCTTTTGTGCGATGCACTCGCTGTACGCATTGTGGTAATGTTTGTTTCGCCGTGAATGGTAGAAAATTACAGGCCCGTTTTGCTACGAACGGAGATCTTTGTGTACTTGTAGGAGGGCAAATTGCACACTCCACATGATATATGTGCACGTTTGTCCAATGATTTAAATCAAAAATCAGTCCTCAGAATCCCCATCAATATTTTTATTTAAAGGATGAAAGAAGTTTTATTTTAGATGTTATAGGAAAAAGGATTTTTCGTAATCTCAAGGATGTTCGATACCGTCAAATGGAGCTACACGGTGCATAGAGTGGGAAAAACGGGGCACCAGATTTTGCAATTGAAGTTTTACCATTGTTAGTTGGATGCCTTTATATTTTTTACCTAGAAGATGCAAAAATCGCACTAAAGAATGGAGAGTCAAGGGTCCGCCGCTATATCCCAGTTTAGGGTACTTATCTCGCCTCGAAATTCAATAATCTTGAGAATAGTTTATAAAATCGACAGAAATAGTCACTGTATGCTCTGCAGAAAAAAGTTCAATCTGTTAATGTTTATTTAATACTATTAGTAAAAGAAAATGTCAAATAACTATTGTTGACATTGTCCTTAGATTTCTTTTTTAAAATTGGTTATATAAAACAATGTGTCTATTTCCTTGACATTATAAACACTATACAAATTTGAGTTGAGATAATTATTGAACATCCTTAAGCGAAGAACTGCATGACATTTGAGATAAGAAATATCTTCATATGTTGTAGCAATGTCAATTAAGGAATGAAAAATGGGAAAACAACTCAAAACAGGTGAGATAATCACTAAACATGTAAAGGACACAGTTTTGATTAGACTTCTCTTGTGAGGTAACGTAAAGCAAGTCATCTTTCCTCACATATCGTGCGCGAGAAAGGATCATAAATTAAGTTTATAGGACAGTCCGTCATTACGAAACGACTTTTCTCTTCCATATTGGCATAATTTTAAGAGACAAAAAGTTGGTCATGTATATTACTTATGGTAAAGTATCCTGCTTGAAGTTATTAAGAATAAGAAGTGTCGATTATGTTCGAAATTTATGATATGTTCAAATTACTAGTAACATTTTTATGATTGAATATTATTGCAAGTCGATGCAACTAATTGGAAGTAGAAACGCTTGCACAAGTTCAAATTTGAATATAAAGCGTTTCGTTTGTAGCACTTTAAATTAAAGAATTTCCAATTCTCTATTCTTTATTGGCAACAAGATTAGATAATTGTGATGTAACGTAAAATGTATTCAAGATTTTAAATTTTATTATTTTAACCATTCTGAATAATGCAATTTTGAACATTAGAGATGTTCCAAATTCTGATTGAAAATAGTTATATTAAAGCGGTCAACACTGAAATAGCTTTGTATTAATTTAACAATTAATAAATCAATCTTCAAAGTGTTCATAATTTTCACAATAACTACTTCTAAAGTTTTTGGCACAACTGAACCAGTTGTAAAATCGGGAAAATTTTCAACTAATAATTTTGAGTTGGTTTCCAAGTCTTTTGTAATCTTAAATTATACAATCTTAGACCATTGTGACCCTCCTTTTGCGAACTCAACAAATTTATGGCGTTTTGCTTTATTATAACATTATGTCTCAACATTATGTCATTTTAACCAATTTTTAGAATATTATGACCATTTGTTGCCGTTTTGACAACAGTGTTAAGTTTTCATTAAAAATTATAAGTTATTAAAACTAAACGATCATTATAAATAGAAGCATTAAAAATGAAATATTTTCAAAAATAAATTTAAAAGTTAGATAATTCTAAGCTTAAAGCCGGAAGATACACTGCCGGCGGAAAATATCTACCCTCCTGTTTTTGAGCTGTTGCTAAAGGTGCTAAAGAAATTTTTTTAAAAATATGTTCATATTTTAGAGAAATGCTAAGGAGAATTTCCTTAAAATTTTTTTCGAAAACATTGAAATTTGACGTTTTTGGCTATATCTTGTTATAAAATTGACATTTTGAATAATTATGGACAATATCAGACACAGAATTTTATTACCTTTCGTGATATCATGATGAAAAAAGTTTTATGTTATTATTTAAAAAAATGCAGATACTTGAACAACAGCTTACAAATATTAAACATTTGCTAATTGAAAAAAAAAATTATAATTGGGAGCACAAACAATGTTTAAGATCGTAAAAATTGTGATACTTAAAAATCCAATAATTTTGAATAAATTTCAAAGTTTTTAAGTTATCAATTTAAAATGCATTTATATTCTATAGGTCCCAATTTCTATGATTAGGTACAAATGATTTCCATTATATCCAATCCTTATCACATTTGACCTTATCTTTTTATAAAAATGTTCTATTCCTATGCCATTTTTTTCACCTTTTTTTGGTAAAATGAGGAACATAATAACATCAGGATGACGCAAAATGCAAAATCGTATGATCATGAGACATAATGCCGGGGCGAAATTTTATAAAGATTCGTCAAAATGTTATAATTACTAGTCTAAATGGAGAGAGTGTTATCATAAAAGGGGCATATTGTTCTAAGATAAAATTACACAATTTTGAGACATAATGCCATCAGAATGTGGCAAAATATCTTAAAAATGAGACAAAATTTTATAGTGACGAGGCAAAATGTCATGAACATCGAGAATAATGTTAAAATGATTGGCATAAGAGTTGGGTAAAATGGAACAAAAATTGAGGAGTTGTGTATGAACGGGGCACTGCAACATAAAGATGGGACAAAATGTGATAAGCATGGAGCAAAATATTATGGAAATGGTGAGTTACGGCTTAATTTCAGGGCAAATTTCAAAAAGATTGGCACACTTCTGTGAAGACGAGGCATCATTGCATAAAGATGGGATAAAACACTATAAGAATGAGGGAAAATGGGATTAGGACAAGACAAAATGTCATAAGAAAGGATTGTAATGGCATAATTACAAAGTATAATGGTATACGGAAGGGATATAATAGCACAAAAACTAAACAAGATAGGGTAAGAACTGTGAAGAATAGAAGGACCTTGAATATTGGAACATTGAAAAACTAACTACCCGACAATTTATAGTACAATTTAATATTAATTAGGTAGTAATATAAAATAGAGCCTAAATAAAGTAATTTTTTAAAAGAATTATCGTTTAATGTTTGCACTTCAAGGATAATAGTTTGTTTTGACCTTTATTTAGTAGCTGAACTATTGTACATTCTTCAAACTATTATATGATTACACATATAATCATAAAGTAAAGGTTAAAGTCCTTTTATAAACAGAACTTTAAACTTTCAAATTCTTGGCGAGATGCAGTATGAATTTCGAGCGATGGTCAATTCCGCACCAGCTACCTGTGTCCTGTTCCTCCACTACGTGGGCTTCCCCTTACGCAGTCGAACTATTGTCGCCGACTCTAGTCAAGCTGTATCTACGTCAGCGGGCGCTCAACGTAAAACGCCGACTTCGTCTCTTTCTTTCGCAAGTAAAAAGTCAGATAGAAAGAGAGGGAGTCGGCGTTTTACGCCGCGACAACAGTTTGACTGCGTGAGGAGAAGCCGCGTAGTGGGGGAACAGTACACAAGTAGCTGGTGCGGATTTGTCCACTGCCAACTATGTGGTCAATTCTCGGGCGTTTTACACACGACTGGAAATGCAAATTTGGCTGAGAGGCAGTCTAGTGTGACCGGAATGGCCGGGAAATCTTTTCTTTTGTTCAATATCCTTACGAATGGCATCTTCCTAGATTCCTAGTCACAAATCACCTGTCGCGATACTTTCTCCTTTGAGATGAGATTGTACAATAAAAGATGGCAATACAAAAAGCAGTAACTATCCAGGGACAAATCTCTCATTCGAATTGCAGACGACTCGAAGAGACCTCACGAAGTCTTAAATACGAATTTATTTATTTATTTAGCAAGTAAATAACGCTTTCACCTATGGGCAACTCTAGGTTATATTAAAAATCAATCGTCACGATCCGCAATCAGAAGGTGAAGAGAATTCTGTGATATTTGCAAGAAATCTCAGCTGACAAAGATAAAGTGGATTTTAGATGCAGGAGATTGAAAAATAATTCACTTGAATCAAAATCATTTTAAAGAAATCAAAAGTTAATGTGGTTAGTTTTAAGAAGTGGAAAATTAATTTTGAAGGGAAAGTTTCTTTGAATTGGAATTATACCTTCTTCGCATCTAAGGTTCGCGGTATCCTTAAACGGAAGACGGTACACCTGTACTTTATTTTGCATCCGAGCGATAATGACTTTCACTTGGAGTCTTTTATCGATGGAAGGTTCCTTGGCTATTAAGTCCTGAGAGAAGATGCTAGCAGCCATACATGTCAGACACCACGTGTGCAGTCTATAAAATTAGTCTGTAAAAGTTTCTATAAAAATTATGTACTTTCGCTCTTCGGATCTTATATACTTGTTATGCTAGGAGTTTTATCTAATCAAGCAGAAGCTTAAATCTGGAAAGATATTAACAATATTAAACCTTAGTCGTAAATTATTAGTACTTTAAATTATTGCATAAACTCTGGGTCAGTCCGAAGATTATGACACTGATTAAACGAACTGTACGTCAGACTTGAGATCTGTCTCGAAGATTGCATTCCACTGCAAAGGTCGAAGACTCCTTTCCATGGTGTAAGTCATGTTCAAGCCGCATACTCTCTCTTTCTTTTTCCATCTCGATGATCGCGCCGATGCGATACATCGATTTCATCCCAAATTTCGATCACGTGCTTTAGAAATTACGCGGCAGGTTAAGAATTTTTAATTACATTTTTTATGATATTTGATATAATCGGCTGCAGTGATTAAGACTCTTTTTGATAAATTAGCATTTGATCGCTCACCCATAACAATTACACGGAGAAAATTGATTGGATAAACATTATTTTGATAGAGTTTAAAACTATTTGGCGTGTGTATTGAATAAAACATTTGAAAGTCTCCTATTACCTTTGAAAGAATACCCAAAGTTGAGTAAAACGCGCGGTTGCTTGAGGGAAATTTGAAGGAGAAACGGGACGTGAAGGGGGTGACTGGTTTGGAATCAAATACCCGAAAAAAAATTTGTTGTTAGAGTTCGTAGCGCCATGGTTATAAAAATGAATTTTAATCCTAAGGGAACAGATTTCTAGTCCTGGTACCAAAAGAAAATGTTTTTTATTTTTCTCAATAGAATTGGGTTTACTCAACTGCTTTTGTAAGTTTCCCCAAATGACTCTATATCGCAGCTTTACGCAAATTTGGCGGAGTCTTTCCTTAATAAATTTTCTCCGTGCACCCATTTTTTTCAGGGTGTTTACTCAAATCCTGGAAAAAAATTCCCTGAAAATTTCCTGTTAAATTTTTCAGGTATAATTTTTCATAGTATACGGACCCATTCAAGTACTTCGCATTTTTTTAAACAAAATCGACTCGGAAAATGTACACAATCTCCCGATTGTATTTTAAATAATGTCCTTTTTCAGTCCTGGTGGATATATAAATGTGTGGAAATAGTACTATCAATTAAATAGCTGTTTTTTCATTTGTAAAAGCAACTTTATTAATTAAGTAATTAATTTAATTTCTTAATGGTACAAGTTTGTAGATACTAAATTAATATGTTCAATTTAGAAAGCTTTGACACATTATATTACTTGATATTCATAAATATATTATCACCATTGAATAATTGAATAAATAAATAATAATAAAAACATAATTAATCATTTCTTGAATTTGTTCCTAAAGTCCATGGATTTGAATAATAATTAAAACAAATTATCATTTTATCTTCATATACTTAAAATTCACTGCATTTAAAGCGCTTCAAATTCCTAACATTTCAAATATAAATATTTGATTTTTAACAAGACAGGCGGATTTTTAACCAAATAGTGGAATTTTCAACAGCAACAGAAACGATTTTTCAATATGAACTTTCAAACACAAAGTTGAATTTTCAACTAAAATGATAGATTTTTAACTACACGGAGAAACTATTGGTTGTAAAATTTGGCATTATAATATTGATCTTTACAAGAGTTCGATGGCAATCTAGGATATAGCCGAGAAAATAGTATTATTGTCACAGCGATACGTAAAAATAATTTTTCCATGTCAATTGTAAATATATTACAAACTTAATAATTGCCATTTAGAGTTAGAAAGATTAATATTTCTGATATCAGATTACAGTTAGGAAAAACTGAGATTCACAAATTAAATAATAAAACCATAATGGCAATAACTAGCAGTTTAAATAACATAGGTTGCAAAATAGGTGAGAAAAATTACCATTTTCAATGGGAAGGTGCAATGAGAGGAAAACATTTGAATTTAGTGCTTGGCGAAAATTCTCATTTAAAATAGGCAATTCAGTGCCGAATGACGTCATATGCGCCGAGGTTCATGAGGATGATAAAATTCCTAAATCTCATAATTTGTTTCATCACAGGAAAATATTTCCGTTCTTGTGCCCCGGAGACCCGTGTTTGATTCCCGCCAGCACTGATTTCTTCTAAAACGATTTTTTCTCTTTCAGCTTAGAATGAAATATTGATATCTAATTGCATGTTTAATGTATAAAATTTATAATGGGTGCAACTGTAATATTTACTATTAAACTTGCTATTGTCTTATTGTAAAAATAAATATTATAATATCAAATTTCACAACCGAAAGTTTCTCCGTGTAGAATAGTTGAATTTTCAGTGAATAAAACTAATTTTCAACCAAACAGATGAAATATTAACTAAAATGATAAAATATTCAACTGGATTAGTTACATAATTAATTGAAAAATTTAATTTTAATTAAAAAAATCGAGTTTTCAACAAAAAAGGTTAAATTTTAAGTTGAAAAAATTATGTTTTAACCAATGAGATGAACTTTAAACTAAAATGATGAATCTTCAACTGAAATAGTTTAGTTTAAAACCAAAAAAATGAATTTTCAACTAAAATTATGAATGTTAAACTGGAGTAGGTAAATTTTCAACCGAAAACATAAATTTTCAACCAATAAGATTAATTTTCTACAACAAAAAAAACGAATTTTCAACTAAAAAAGATAAATTTCCAACAGCAAAGAAAAAACTAATTTTTAACAAAATAGTTTTATCCAGTAATATAAAACTACTTTTACAAATTAAAAAACATTGTTCTTTAATTTAATATTAAAATTTTTTTTAAATTAAGTGATAGTGGGATAGAAGCCTGCCAAAAAATACGAATTTTTTTCTCGTGGACCACTGGCTGTTTCACTATGAAACTTACAGCAGTTGTAAAACACAATCAGAGCTCTGCCTGACAAAGAAATTAAGAAAATAAAAAATCACAGATTTCGAAAAACGCGTTTTTTATTTTTTAAAAAAGGTCCAAATTCTTTTTTTCTTTCCGGAATTTTTTGCAGATGATATCACATGTTAATACAAAAAATTTCAGACCTCAAAAAGTTAAATCGGTTAATTAGAACCAAAGACATAGAGATTTAAAGAAAAACAATTTCGAAGTACTATATTTACGCCATTTTTTTTAATTACTAGGGTAATATTAAGCTGATTACTCCCAAATGAAGTAAACTTTCCGTGGTTACAGGCCTGTAACGTGCGGCCTGTAGTGGACTCCGCCTCAGATATCTGCGATTCATCACGGAAAGTTTACCTCAGTTTGGTGTACCCAACTCAAGTTTACCCTGCTTGACCGATTGTCTGCAGCATTTCGTACCATACGTTTTTTCTGTGATCCCATTCTAACACAAAATTTCTGGTGATCACTTGAAACAACGCTAAGCCCCTAAAATGTATACTATCACTCCATAAATAAGGCCCCTTTTTGAAGAAAGTCATGATAAATGTGAATTGTAGTTTATAGTTTAGAGTTTGCTTTCTTCATATAGTGAAAAGGTGAATAAATTCATATAATTTCCCTAAAAATCAGAATAAAACTAGATTTTTGCATTACATGAAATGGAATGTCCATCCGTATGATATCCGGCTTCGTATGTCTCTTTGTAGAGCTATTTTAACGTCAAGATATAAATCATGGACTTGAAGTCTTCTTGGATGAGAAGAAGAAAGAGCAAGACGGAAAGAAAGGATCATAGGCTTTACATAATTTGCCTCAAGGCGAACCATGTTGTTTTTATTATCCGCTTTATTGGCCTGTTATACTTATTGCAGTTCGTATATGCATATATACATATGTAATCGCGAACAACAGGTTCAAAAGGCTTGCACGAAGTCGAATTGGAGGAAAACTTGATTTTCAAGGAAACGCCATCGACCTGACAACTATTTTTCCCTCACTCAATTTATTATACACATTTATTATGCACAATTTACGCAGAATCAAAACTGTCGAGGAAACCCGTTAGGGACTTTTCCAAAACTGCGTCACACTGCAGAAATTTTTTGAAATGCTTGAAAACATGAAAATTAGTGATTTTATTTTAGAAGTAAAGCATCTAAACACAGGCTTTATATACTCTTTTCCCTTCTCTTCGAAATTTTTAAAGATTTCCTCTTTTTCCTTCTGTTTTCAAGGAACTTATCCACTTTTTCTCGTTTTTTTTGGCTTAAATGCGAACTGAATCAATATGGAACCAAATAAGAAAATCCAACTATTTTCCGTTGAAAGTTCATTCTTTCTAATTGAAGAGTGTACTATTATATTTTTGATACAAGATTCATCTTTTTACATTCTCATCAGAGAAGGTATTAGATTTGTGTAAAATTGTACCCCCCTGTTTTTATCAAATGTCCACGTTTTGAGACCTTCTGAACCCGAAAAACAGGTTTTCGCAAATGTGTCTGTCCGTCTGTCTGTCATTCTGCCTGTATGTGTGTCTGTAGATTTTTAGTCTGTGAGCACGATAACTCTCGAAAGAATTAACATCTTGTATTGGGCTGTGGTATACTCCTGAAGTGTCCTAAAACGAAGTTCAAGTTCGTTAGCCAGCCATTTTGGATAAAAATTCAAAAAGTCAGAGCATTTTCAAAATTTAAAAATTCTATGCACGGATTTTCGTAGCACTTAAAAATACAAACAGTTTATCCTAATGATTTTTTTCGATAAGAAACAAATTACCAGAGTTAAAGCAAATATAACATTTAAAAAGGGTGACGGACAACTTTGCACGTAGCAACTTTGCACGTGCCCAACTGTGCACGTCGATGGTCGGACGGACAACTGTGCACGTCCATCTGTGCACGTCCAAGACCACAAGAGCCCATCTGTGCACGTCGAAATTTCAACGTGCACAGTTGTCCAAGTACCATCTGTGCACGTGCACAGTTGTCCAAGTGACGACTGTGCACGTGCACAGTTGGCACGTGCACAGTTGTCACGTGCACAGTTGTCCATCTGACCAACGACGTGCACAGTTGTCCGTCTGGCCATCGACGTGCACAGTTGGGCACGTGCAAAGTTGCTACGTGCAAAGTTGACCCCATCCCATTTAAAAAAACAAAGGGAAATGAAAATTTTAAGCCAAATAACGCACGATACGAAAAAAAGTCAAGAGGAGAAAAACGTTGCTTTTCAAACAACCTACAATATTGTCATAACAACTTGTCGAATTGTTTTGAAAAATCGAAAATTCACATTTTGACCGCACAAAAATAATCAAAAATTCCATTTTACGGTCAAACCATACAAGATACGGAAAAAGATGAATGGCCAAAAATTGTGCATTCAAAAAAAATCTACAAATTTGTTATTGATCATTTTTGGATAGGATGCGTAGTTTTTGTTTTAATCGTGAAAAATAACATTAAAAATTTTTTAATTAAATTTGTGGAAAAACGACGTAATGTACGAAAAAAGATGAATACATAAAAATTGTGCATCCAGAAAAGATCTACAAATTTTTTAGCGAAAGTTAAATTCTTCGTTAAAAATAAATTGTATTGCTTTAAGATGTAATTATTTTGTTGAAAAAAACATTTTTTTTTAATTAATTGTTTTAACTGAAAATTTTAGCTATTTTTATATATTAAATTTATTTTATTGATTAAAGATTGAACTATGCAATTGAAAAATTGTTTTTTTTTATTGAAAATTAATTTTTTTAATTGAAAATCTATGTATTTTGTTGTAAATTCGTCTTCTGTGGTAGAAAATTTAACTGTTTTGTAGAAAATTCGCCTTTTTGGCTTAAAAATTCGTCTGTTTTTGATTAATTCAACTCTTTTTGATTTAAATTAAAATATTTTATTTAGTTTTTTGATTGAACATTTAACTACTTGGATGAAAGTTGAACATATTTTTTAAAAATTTATTTTTTCGTTGTTAAAGATTCATCATTTTAGTTGAAAATTTAATTATTATTATGTTAAAAATTCAACTATTTTGTTGATGAGTCATCTTTTTTGGTGGAAAATTGACCTGTTTTGTTAAAAATTCGTCCTTTTGGATTGATTAATAATTGATTAAATTAATATAATTGATTGATAATCTTATAAAAAATTCGTATTTTGGCTTAAAAATTCAACTATTTTGGTTCAAAATGCAACTGTTTGGTTAAAAGCTCAACTATTTTGTTAAAAATTTAACTATTTGTTTTGAAAATTCATCTTTGTCGGTTGAAAATTCAAGGATTTTATTAAAAAGTCATGTTTTTTTCGAAAATTCAACTGTTTTTTTTTTTTAAATTCGTCGTTTTAAATAGAAAATTCCTCCCTACCGATTGACAATTCATGTTTTTTGGTAGAAAAGTTCTTTGTTGAAAATTCCTTTTTCTTGGTTTTCGATTTTAAAAGGTATTGAAAGTAGCCTGACTTAGTTTTTGAATGACCCCGTATCTCTTAAACTTTTATCTTCTAACCAGTTATCTTCATATGTACTTCGGATTGAAATTCCAAAAAAGGTCATTTTAAATTGGACCCTCAGATGAAATTGATTATAAATTGGCCATTTGAATGTTGTTTGACGATTTATTAGATTAGTAATAGTGTCACAACTAGAAAGTATTCTGAAAAGGTTGGAGTCGTGATATGGTTCACTGGCCTGCAAGGTGTGGCTGAAAAATGATTTGTTTAGAAAAATGAGCCTTCGAAAACTTCCTTCTTCTCAGGCGGCCGTCAAGCGTTAAAGATACTCCAGATATGCAGAAATGGTATTTTAGAATTAATGGAAGACTGATAATTATTATTAGCACACATGCCTTACAAATTCTTGTTTCCTATTTATATTTATGCGAGCATATTTACTTCAAGAATAAAATCGCAATAACTTAATTATGGCACCGACGGATTGCATATTCCGTTCCTATTTTGAAGGCTAAAAATACCCCTGTTTATAAATGATCGACGTAAATGGGAGTTAGGCAAGTTTAAAACTATCGTAGGAGTTGTGCTTACGTTTTTTTAGACGGTAAGTCAAGTAATTAAACATTTTTTATTTAATTTGACAACAAAGGTGGACCGGTATCCTTATCGAAATTCGTTTCATTCTTCCACCATTTTGCGCCTTTCTTAGGTAAATATTGTACTTTTTTACAAAAATTCATTCTAATTCTTCTTGTGACGTTTTGACCCATTATTGTGATACTGAATGTCGGGACAAAAAGTTAATTTTTCAACTTACGAAGAATAAATTTCCAACCAAAAATGGAATAGCTGTATTTTCAGGTAAAAAAATTAATTTTAACAAAAAAAAAACTGGAATTTTCAACAAAGAGTTTTAATTTTAAATCCAAAAAGACGAATTTCCTACAAAACAGTTCAATTTTCAACCCGAAAATATGAATTTTCAACTATAATGATGAATCTTCAAACAAAAAAGTAATTTTTTTAAAAGTAATTTATGTTTAAACAATGTAGTGGATTTTTTAACAAAAAAAAGGCGAATTTTCAAGAAAATAGTTGAATCCTCAACCAAAAAAGATTAATTTTCAACCAAACAGTTGCATTTTTAACCAAAAAGGATTAATTTTTAGCCAAATAGTTGAATTTTCAAGCAGAAAATATAAATTCGTAATTAAAAGAGTCATTTTTGAAACAATTGTCGAATATATTAGTTGAATTATCAAATAAAATGATGAATCTCCAACCAAAAAAAAATTGTTAACAAAGTAGTTCAACTTTCAAACAAGAAGTTGAATGTTCAGCCTAAAAACATTAATTTTTAACAAAATAGTTGCATTTTCAATAAAATAATTAAATTTTCAACCAAGTTTGAAATATGAAATATGAAAGTTATTTCCAAACGTATTAATTTATTGTTGAACTGCACCGTTTCAGGGCAACTCATCTTCTGCAAAATTCGCAAATTCTGTTCAAATTTATCATCAGGAAACGTAATGAATGTTTTTGGGTGATTCAATCCAATTCATTTAGATTATTACAATTTCACAAATAGGAAAAAGAAATAATCCAAAAATATTTCATATATATTTCTAAAATTGCTATATTTAGTATTTAAGTTCGTAACTTTAGCTCCACAGAACCCCTGCCGCCTCAAATTGGTAACATAGTTTATGGACTGCTGCTTATTCCATTTTTCCATATTGTCATAAGGATTGTTTTTCCCTATAATTCATATATATGTACCACTATTATTAATAATTCAGAATATGAAATTGAAATACTAGAACTGAGGAGTCACGAGTTCTCAAATTTGTATAAAATACCTAGAATAATTCCATGCCTTTTTCGGTGATTATAAAAACACGCTTGAGCAGTTAAGATTCCCTTCAAGCCTTTTAAATGACTTCCGCTCTTAATTGTTCCTAAGTGGTGTCGCTTTCCCTTCTAATTGTTTTTAATTACTTTTCCTTTTACTTGCAATCTCTTAACAACTGCTAGGAATGCAAAACTATTTTCAGTTAAAGCTGCAAGGTTGTTGAGGCTAATAAGAAACAAAACTTATTTTGCATTCAAAATGTAAAGATAACTGTATAAAAGTTTATCTCAAGCTTTATTTAAAAAAAGCTTCTTGTGTTTATATTATTCAACTTTGATACTATAGAGAAACGGAAGATTAAACCATAAATTACGTTTTGAAGGTCAGATTTGTTGAATGTGGTATAAAGGGTAGGCTATTTACACTAGGGTGACATAAATCGTTGAGCAAAGCCTAAACTCTATAATGTAGGTACTATCACTCTAAATGCAAAGTTGGACTAAAGAACTATATGTTACGCGAATGCTTTATGGCAAGCCATTGAAACTGCACCGAGAATCGCATCCACACAATGGGTCCTGGGATGGTAAACATTATAAAACATAAATATTTAATGGCCTTATGATGAGAGGGGGAAACTTTTCGACCACGGGGTAAATCCTACCAATCAGAAAATCCCTGTCTTTAGGTATTATAGCCAGAGATTACTGATTGCACTCAATATTTCAGAGTATTACGTTCGGGTGGATCTAGACAAATCCTAATCCTATTATACATATTGGAACAGATTGCAAATTTAAAAAAAATTTCAAGTAATATAATCATCATTTTGATTGCTTAAACATTTAAAAAATATACGTATTTTAGGAATCACTGTCCGTACCCTTTTTTACCTAATCCCCTTTTGCCTCTTAAATTTGAAAAATTCACAACAAGACCCAAAATCGTGAATTTTGAATCAATCTTCCCCTTTTTCCTCTTTTTTTTTAAATTTCGATTGATTTTTTAAGAATCATACACAAAACTTCAAAACATTAGGAAACAAGACGCTTTTAAAGAGATCCTTTTTGATGATACCAATTTCGAATATTTCCTGAATATTTTATTTTCTAATTTTCTAGATTTGAAGGACATCGCCGACAGCGAAGAAATCGCGAACGATTCAACCGATAAACTAAACCCGGAAAATAATTTTCACCCAAAAATGAATAGAAAACTTGCTGATGAAAAGGCGTTTATGTCAGAAGGTACTTTCGCTCAACACTCAGCAAAAAAAGTTTCTTGAACCAATAGAACTGTTTTCTTGAATATAAATGAAAATTTGGTGGAATCAAACACATTTTTTGTGGATCAACCAAATACTCCATCTATCAAAAGATTTGGTTAAATCAAGCAACAAATTTAGTTTTCCAATCAAATATTTTGTTGGTTCAATCAAATCGATCTCTGAGTGAATATTCACGAGATATCCGTATGATATAAAAAGTTTGGAATAATGAATTAAATCCCATTTTAATCCTGTTTGTTAGAAAAAAAAAAATATTTTTTACCTGCGAAATTGAACTACTGAAACACTGTAATCCCTGGTATAATCATCCACTCAGAAAACGATTTGGTTGAATCGTCAAAAATTTGGTTGTACAACTATAGAATATCATTATTATAGGGACAAAATATTTGGTTGACCAAACTAAATTTTGGGGTTGCTTTAACCAAACAGTTTGGTAGATTAAGAAATCGGTTGATTAAAAAAAAGGATGTTGGGTCAATCAAATATTTTGTTCAATCAACCAAAATTTGTTTCATTCAACCAAATTTTAATGTATTCAAGAAAATAGTCCTTTTGGTAGGAGAAAATTTTTTTTCTGTGTGTCTAAAAAAGTTTACAGTATTCAGTAATTATATGGTTTCGTAAAAATACCATGTTGTTCACTCGGAGATTATGACGTGTGATTTTTCGTGTAAACGCTCAAATGAAGGTGCAATACTTTACACACACGAAGTTATGAAAATGCGTGTTTATGTGCAAGCATGTAGGTGCAACTTTCTTGCATTCCAATCTGGTCAGCAACCTGCTGAGCATTCTTTCACACAAATATCTAGTAACTCAGGTTCTTTATTCAATATATTCTTTCAGATGATAGTAACTTTTGCGACCACTAATACCTGAACTTGCGTCTAGACATATATCAGAGTTCACACTCTTTCCCCTATTCCTCTTTTTTAAAGAATTTATATTTTTCCCTCTGTTTTCAAAAAACTTCCCCTCTTTGTTTTTTTTGCATACATAAAAACTGAATTAATAGCACCCATGAAGAACAGCCAACAATTTTTGGTTAATTCATTTTACAAATTGAAAAGTTTACTATTATATTTTTGGTTCTGAATTTATCTCTGTTGGTTAAAAATTCTATTATTTGGTTGAAAACTCAATTATTTTGTTGGCAATTCAATTACTTTTTTCAAAAATCACTTTTTTTGTAGACAATTCGTCCTTATGGATTGAAGAATCATCTTTTTTGGTTGAAAGTTAATTATTTTTAATTAAAAAGTCTAATATTATATGTTTTATTCCGAGTGTATCCCTTTCAGTTGATAATTAAATTTTTTTTTTAAGTTTTCACGTTTTAGTTGAAAATTGTACTATTTTGTACCAAAATCATCTTTTTTGGTAGAAATGTTACCTTTTTTGGTTCAAAATGCAACTGTTTAGTTGGAAAATAATCTGTTTTGGTTGACGATTCAACTATTTGGTTGAAAACTAACAACTTTTTTGTTTAAAATTGATATTTTTGGGTTAAAAATTCAACTCTTTTGTATTCGCCTTCTTTGCTTGAAATTTCAACAGTTTGGTAGAAAATTAAACTGTTTGGTTAAAACTTAATTTTTTTGTAGAAAATTCATATTTTAAAATTTGTCTTTTTGGCTTAAAAATTCCACCGTTTGGTAGAAAATTCAACTGATTGGTGAAAAATCAACATTTTTGTTAAAAATAGATATTTTCCGGTTGAAAATTCAACTGTTTTGAAGAAAATTTGCCTTTTTGGCTTGGAAATTCAACTATTTGGTTGAAAATGAACGTTTTTGTTGAAAGTTTATATTTTCTGATTGAAAATTCAATTGCTTTATGTAAACTTCGTCTTTTTGGCTTTTAAATTCAACAATTTGTTTGATTTTTTAAAATTCTTTACTGAAAAATCTTTCTTGATTAAAAATTAAACTCTTTTGTGGAAAATTCGTGTTTGGTTGTAAATGCAACTGTGTAGTAGAAAATTATTTTTTTTTTGTTCGTTGAAAATTCAAGTATTTAGATGAAGCATAAAAACTTTTTTTTTTTTGAAAATTGGTCTTTTTGGGTTGTAAATTCTTTTTTTTTTTTTGTAGAAAATTGATCTTTTTTTGGATGAAAATTCTACTATTTTGTCGAAAATGTAATATATTTCGACTTGCAATCTTAGGAATTTATCCCCCTATTATTCCCCTATTTTCGTAAAAAAAAATGAACCTATTTCCCCTGTTTTCAGAGCATTTTAGGGTGTGAAGTCTGAGGTATTTACTCATGGAGTTTGTCTGGCGATAAATCAGAAGTTAAACAAAACCATTTAAAACAATTGTACTTTCGTACAATCTGATAATATTTTTGTGTATACGCAACTCAAATAGATCATAAAAAGGAGGTATCTCGACCTCTGGGCAGTTGGGTTCGGTCATTCTCTCTAATGACAGTAAATGTTGTTCGAATGCTCGCCATAAAGGAATAAGAAAAATATGTAATGTATTGGTTGAACTGATTGCTGGTTATGGCCGTTATGGGCAACTGCAATTTACTGCAAATTTAACGCGAAGAGAACGGCTCTATTTCCACCAGGAAAATTACCATAGCGTGTTTCAAACACCTATTTTTAAAAATACAATCCTAAATAATTTAGGTCGTTAAAATTCAAAAAAGATACGTTCATTTTAGGACTTGCGAACCATTTCGTGGGAATCGCTTAAAGCATTCGTTTCTTTTATTGACCACTAACAAATACAATTCAAGAACGTCTTTTTAAATTCGAGCTGAAATTTTTATGGTCAATTTTAAAGAAAATTATTTATGTGCTCCTAATTGATATTTTGACCGGTAATAAAGTAGAGTACATCGTCCCAGGCGGAAACATTATAGGGTAATTGGTACAATTATTGGCCACTATAGGCGTCGAACGAAATTCTAAAATAGACAGATGGATAATAAATTTGATAGAGATTCAAATTACCATATTAAGTTAGACGTTAAAAGTAATAGACAATTTATATTCGAAGGAATTAAAAATATGAGGAAGCAATAATGTCAAAAAACACAATGATCGACCACCACAACATAGTGATTAGCATAGGCCAATGATTGTATGATTGGCCACTGAAATGTGATGAAATGCAGTCATTGGCCATACGAGGTTGTATAGATTACTGATTATAAAAGCACTGAGATTAGCCTCTAAATTCTATAATGATTGGCGGGGCCCAAAAACTGTTTTTGGTATGATTTCCACTCTTTACTCGTAAGAAGGAGTGATAAATAATTATATAAATATCCTATACAAAGTTTAAACAATTTAAAAATTAATTTTTTAAAAGATATTTGTCATTTGATTTTGAGATACTGTGGCCAATAATTATGTTTCCACTTTATTCACAATGACAATGATTGGCCACCCATTTATCGATATATAGACATCATTTTTAGGTGATAATACTACTATCGTGTATCTTTAATTACTAAATTCGATTGGAATCCAAAAGTTTGTAGTTAAATCTATCGTAACTATTAAAAAAAAAATTTTTCAACAAGCAGACTCTACTAAGCTCAACAGCTTACTCTGGCATTTTAACAAATTTAAATGAGGTGGCCAATCATTGGGGGAGGGCAATCATTGTACAGATTACCCTACATAATGTGGAATATCATATGTATATAATTTTTTCACTGTATATGTATAAACTATATAGTATATACAGTTTTTTCGCCTGGGGTAAATAATAAAAGTTCATGAATTTTTATCATCACAAATTAGGTTAATGGATATAAGAATTGTGACACTGAAGAGCGCTTTAGCTTGGCAATTTATCACATATTGTTATAGACTAATTCACAGTGAAGGAGAAAGAACAGCCTCGCCTTATTATCAGCAAGCTATGCATTAAGAAACATTTACGTTGTTCAGAAGGAGGCGTGACGGAAGCGTCAATTTATTCGTCCGGCTGGGGGCGCCATGTTAACAAAGCGTCATTTATTACATTTTCGACTCTCAACTCGATTATAATTAATTGAACCTCCAGGGGGTTGAGCATTCGCGCGTCATTTCGCATTTTCTTATGCATACACTTGTTTTCTTACAAATTAAGTCGTCTTCCTCTCAGGCCCTTGACCTGAGATAAGATTATACTGACAAGGAGGAAATGGTTTTTTTACTTAATAAGAAACTCGATTTTTGATTAATTAACCAAATTGTTGATCAAAAGAAAAAGACATTTTTGTTGAAATAAGAATGTATTCAGGGTGGCTGCAGGTCAGTGAAAAACTGGAAATCAGGTAAAAGTCAGGGAATTTTGTGAATCAAGGAAAGACAGGGAAAAATCAGTGTCACACGGTCACTTTTAGTTATTTTTTAAAGATAAAGTCACTATAGTTACTTTATTCACTTTTCTGTCAATAAATTGAAGCAGAGAATGGGTATTTTAGAGGATTCCTAAACAAAATTAAAAATATTGCAAGAACTTAAAGGGATTTCAAAGAATTTGACAGATTTTGGGGGAATTTTAAAAATTCCAAGGATTTCTCAAGAGATTTAAAAAATTTCAAGGGATTTCAAAAGATTTCAATGAATTTGAAATATTTTAGGGTTTTTTAAATTATTCAAAGAATTTTTAATAAATTTCAATCATTTGAAGGGATTTCAAAGGATTTGAAAGATTTGAGGGTATTTTTAAAAATTCAAAGGAATTTTCAAAAGCTTGAAAAAGTTTCAAGTGATTTCAAAACATTTCAATGTATTAACAATATTTTAGGGTATTTTTAAATATTTCAAGGAATTTTTAATAAATTCTAATCATTTCAAGGAATTCCAATGGAAGTGAAAGATTTTTGAATAGATATCAATTATTTTTTGTAACTTCTAAGTGATTTACAAGAGATTTAAGAATTTGGGTTTTCAAGGGTTTTCAAAACGTTTTAAAAGATTTTAATGGACTTCAAAGAATTTATTCACAAGAAGTGAGAAATTTCGTAGGGTTTCAAAGATTTGAAGAGATTTACAAATAATTTTTGAAATTCATTTGAATTCATTTAGAATTTACCCTGAATTCTTATTAATTTATCCTCAATTATTTAAAATTCTTTTGAATTCTTTGGAAATCTCTTGAATTTTTTTAATTTGCTTGAAATCTTCTAGGGTTACTCACTCTAGTCAAATCAATAGTTAAATTCTTTTGTAGGTGTTTGTTTAATTCATCCCGAATTAAATAAAAAAATAATTTAAAAATTTGAATTTGTAACTTATCTTCCCATTAATTAATTCTTCAAATTCATTTTAATTCTCTTGCATTTTTCTAAATTCACTTCAAACTTACTGAATTAAATGAATTTTTTAATTCACTTGAAGTTTTATGAATTTCATTGAACTCTTCTCGGTTCCCTTAAATTCGTCTAAATTCATTACAATTTTACTGAAATCAATGGATTTTTGTTGATTTTGTGAATTTTTAGAGTTTCGTAACCCGGGCTGAAACCCTTGTAGTTACGATCTGGCGTCCGTTCACGAGACTCGAGACGAGACTTGAGACGAGATTCGAAACAAGATTCGAGACGAGAGCAGATTCATGCCGTAATGAGGGGTGAAGGGCATATAAGGGGGAGATTTAAACGATTTCAATAGGCTACGAAACGCTTTTTTGTAGGGTACTTCTATTAATATTTTCCTGGAATTCTTATAAATTTCATCAAATTGTTTTAAATTTCTAGTCACTTTTTCTGTTAGAAATAAGCTCTATATAATTGCCGAAAAAAGTGGTAATGACACTATGGAGTTAACGAAAATGAAAAATCATGACAGAAAATATTTCTGAATGTAAAATTTTCCGACACTTAGAATTGACGAAATGAAAACTTTTTGAGTGCAAAATTGACGCAAAGACTTTTAAATTTCCGAATTAGAAAATTGACGACTTAAAAATTGCCGTCGTAAGTTTTTTTGCGCCAGTTCTAAGTGTCGGAAAATGTTACATTCCGAAACATTTTCTGTTGGAATTTTTCATTTCCATTAACTCCGTATTGTCGTTAAAATTATTTGTCGGCAATTTTGTAGAGCCTCGTTAGAAATTAGTCACTTTTGGCGTCTTTGTGAATTTAATAGATCACTTTTTCCAAGTAAACTAGGCTGTGGCAGTCCTGAGATTAATAAATAAAAATCATTAAATTTAAATTTGTGTTATTCCATTCATAAAAAATTAAATTTTTTCGAATTGCTGCCTCTCTAATCTTGTTGATAATTTACTCGCAGATTTTTCAGATTAATCCGCTAGCGATACTGCAAGCTACTTCTTACTGGGAAAACCTATATAAAAAAAACCTATATCGCCATAATTAGAAAGTATAATCTCGGTTATCTCGTTCAGGAGGAATTCGTGTTTACTGACCGAGCGGCCGCTTTTTCGAATATCAAAACAAAATGCGATTCCGTTAATCGTATGTAAACGGCAACAATCAACAATGAAATAAAATAGAACCAAGCCACAAAAAGAGTAAATAGATTTCATTTGGAGAAAAGTTTGCATTATTTAAATACTACGATTTTCTGGAAAAGAAATGTTCTTACGAATATATAGTTTTCTTTTATTCTTATAAGCTTTCACCAATTTCAGGTGCTGTATTCTCGCTATTTTTCACATCGTATTTGTGAAATTGTTAATAACTGTCTGACAAGTGATTATATAATATTTATTTCTGCAGTAGCTGGTAATAATCCTAGGTTTTGCAATTTGTAACGTTTCTTACAAGATTATACTCAATCTTCATGTGATCGATAATTACCATAGTTATGTGAAAGACTTAATATTTAATCATTGAATGGAAATTAAACTCTGAAGGTGAATTATGTTATTATGTGTAATAGGCAAAGTAGCATTTATTTTACGTGATTTTAAAATCAGCTTTTCATATTTCTAATCCTTATTTATTTTTCATCACATACGTAAAATTTACACAACTTGGTTTGAGAAATCCACATCAAGAACTGTTTGGATTTAACTTTAAAAAAGGGACCATCATTCGGAAGATGATCCAAAAGCAAAATTTATTATAATACATTTGAAACATCTTACGTTCTTAATTAGGTAATAATTAATCTCGATTTTACGTTTGATGTGCCTATATCTGAGCCTCTTATCTTTCCTCTATATGTCCAATGTTAATTACAAACTGAGAAGATTTGCAATTTTTAGACGATTAAAAACCAGTTCTAAAAGTGAGAGAAAGTTCGCAATTATTGATAAGGTCATTGGCAAAGTCATTTAATTAAATTAGTACTAATGAATAATTTCTTGAAATTTAATAAGCCTGAATATAGAATACAAATAAGATGTCAAGTAAGGACTCTGAATATATATAAAATTTCCGTGAGCAATGCATATTAATTACCAAGCACTGTATACTCTGATTAGTCGATTTTTCCACGTCAGGTGACTGGAGCGCAGAGAAAAATTAACGTATTTTGTACCTGATGGGCGGACAGGTGATTTGAGTGAACAATTTTTTTATGTTTTCTCGAAGGTAGGACCGTAATTGTATCAGATATTTGAAATTAGTTACAGAAAATGAAAAATATTTTAATTAGAGTTTCTGAACACACATTTCAGACGTCACATTCTTTCCCCTGTTCGCCTCTTTTCCCCTTTTTAAAATAATTTCTCTTTTTTCCCCTGTTTTTAAGAAACTTCCCTTTTTTCCCCGTCTTCTCGTTTTTTCGCCTAAATTCGAATTGAATCAATAGAACCCAATAAAAAAATTCTACTATTTGATTCAGAATTAATCTGGTTTGGTTCAGGATTCAACTATTTTGTTGTAAATTCGTTTTTTAAATTTAATATTATTTTTTTCAACTGAAAAATTAACTATTCCATTTTTGGTTAAAAATTAATATTTTTAATTGAAAATTGATCTTTTCTAGTTGAAAATTCATGTATTTAGTTGAAAAGTCGTTATTTTTGGTAACAAATTAATCTTTTTTGCTTAAGAGTTTAACTTTCTGGTAAAAAATTCGTATTTTTGTTAAATTCAATTGTTTTTTATTTAAAGTAAACCTTTTTTGGTTGAAATATCAACTATCACATGTTTCGTTAAGAATTCAACTTTTTCGGTTGAAAATTTAACTATTTGGTTGAGTATTCAGTTATTTTGTTTAAAATTAATTTTTTAAACTAATAATTTTACTATTCCATTTTTGGTTGAGAACTTATCTTTTTTAGTAAAAAATTTAACTATTTTGTTATTTTGTTAACTTTTTTGGTAAGATAAGTCTTGCTTAAATTAACTTTTTGGTTGAAAATTCAACCGCCTTCTAAAAAATTCTTCTTTTTAGCTCGAAAAATCAACTATTTAGTTGAAAATACAACTGTTTTTGGTTGAAGTTTACATTTTTTGTTTGAAGGTTCGGCCATTTGTTTCAAAATTCATCTTTGTAAGTTGAAAATTCAACTACTGTTTTAAAAAACTATCTTTTTTTATCTAAAATTCAACTGTTTTGTTGAAAATTCAACTGTTTTGTTGAAAATTCGTCTTTTTTGATAGAAAATTCGTCCTTTATGGTTAAAATAAAGAAATCTAAAATATTAAAATTTTAATCTGAAACTGTTTAATTCCGTTTATAAAAGATTCTATGTTAAAAATGTTACAAGATTAAAATTCTGGCCTTTGAATATTAATGGTCGAAAAACTGTTTTTTTTTGGAAAATTCTTCTTTTTGGATAGAAAATTCGTTCTCTTGGATTGAAAATTCGTCTTTTATGGTGGAAAAATGATCGTGTTTGGTTAAAATTTATTTTTCTTGATTGAAAATTATCTTTATTGTTATATATGGTTATACATTCCACAACTGTCTTCTAAAAAATTAGTTTTTTTACTTAAAAATCTAACTATTTGGTTGAAAATGAACTTTTTTATTGAATATTCATATTTTCGCATTAAAAATTCAACTGTTTTTTAGAAATTCGTCCTTTTGGCTCGAAAGTTCAAGAATTTGGTAGAAAACTAAACTATTTGGTTAAAAAGTTAATTTTTTTTCATTCATTTTATTTAAAAGGTTGCGGATAGAGGAACGGCCCGTAAGGCTGAACAGCCCCCAAGG
>CAKNYM010052409.1:0-17307 GCA_932195095.1 Andricus curvator
TGTGACTCTAGCAATAACGGCATGCGCTTGATTCTTTTATAGTATAGGACATTTAATGCTAAAAATGTCTAACCTGATGCCAATATTGGTAGAAATTCATACCAATTTCGCACATGAAGTTCCGTGCTGTAATATTAAGAGCTCAGCCTACTATAACAGTGCGATTTTTTTCTCCGTGTAGAGAAGCAATCGAAATCTTAAAACACCCTAATAACATCAATAGGGACAATGGATATAATACCAATCCGATTTGGCTTTCCGTCCTCCCGGGTTTCTAAAAAAAGCCTTGATTGGCCAATCAAGTTCGACCAGCCCTCTGGGGCGCTCTGGCCAATCACAGGCATCGTAGAGAATACATATATAAGAACGACATAACCTGAAACTTCAGTTTCTGGTCAGCCGTGAAGAAGTGAACTGCAATGTTCGCGAAACGTCGGCAAGATTCATAGTTTCGCACACGATTGAAACCAGAAAAAGCTTTAAATTTTGAATTTATCACAATGAATCATCGTGAAAGCATTAAATCTATTATTAGGGATATCTAAATCTAAAATTATTATATTAAAAACTGACTATCAAGGTTTTTAATATGAATTTTCAAAGGATTTTATGGTGGAATTGTCCTGATATATTTAAAATTTGAAACTACAACGTTGTGAAATTTGAAATATAAAAAAAAAAAAAAATTAGGAAATTTTAAACCAAAAATTTTCTAATACAAGATTTTGAAGCAAAAAAAAAATTAGTTTCATGGTCTCGAAAATTAAACTGTTTTAGAATTGCGCATTCAAACCTATCATTTAAAATTATAATGTTAGAAATGTTGAAGATTAGAAATATATTATCAATAAGTTTCACATCATGTAGATTAAGTGATATTCAAAGTAATTGGATAGATTTTTTTAAACTAAAAAAATGAAATTTCTGTACAAACAAAAATTCGCTGTCATTTTCATCGTTCAAAATTGAAAGAATTTAAAAATTATGAACCTTTAAACTTCAATTATTCTAAAAACTTTAAAAATAAATGCTTTCTAATTGGTAACTTTTCAAATTAATGAATTCAATCTTATAGCGTTAAAAAATGAAACAATTCCAAACTTCGTTTGAAAATTGAAGCATTCTTAAAATTAGGATCTTGAAAGTAAGTTGTTAAAAATAATTAATTTCTAAATCGTAAATCACGATTTTTAAAATTAAATCAAGGGGTACAACTTAATGTTGCTTCAAGTAGGAAAACAATTTTATGTGACGTCAAACTGACGTACACTAATAAACTGTCACATTGACATGATAGAAAAAGTCGCGGGAGAAAAAAACATGCGATAAGCGAGCGAAAAATAAGAGCTTCAATGTGGCCAGAATGAAAATGATAAAAACCAAAATATACAATTTTAACTAAATAAAAAAACGAGCATTCTCTGTAAAAAAAACAACTTTTCTTGTAGTAACAGTGGTAAAGGTTAAAAAAACCATTTTTTATATGAAAAAATAGATTAAAATTAATATTTTGGCTTAATTTAAATAAATTTAATAGTACATTGCAATAAACAATTTTTTTTATGAAAAAGGAAGTTGGTGAAAAATGCTACCAGGAGGAATCGAGTCCGGGCTTTCCGGTTACAAACTCGGAAAGTTACCGTCTGATCTAACCGGGAGTTTACAGACGCAAGCCCCATGAAGTTCCACACGTATTTCCCATAAGAAAAACATGTTTTTGTCAATTTTATTTAGAATCGTCAATAAGTTGAAAGGGTTGAAAATCAACATGTTTCTTTACAATTAGCTATAAAATACAAATAAATAATTATTTTTTCGATGTCACCCTTATGAGTCTGTTTTATAGGATCCCATAAAAACCCCATAAGTGAAAAATTGTTTTTTTGCGAGTTTTTAGGGCTAATTATGATTTTTCTGCTGCTTTTCAATACTAATTTTTTCGAATACATAAAATACTACTTTCTACTGAAGGTATGATTTGTAAATAACTTGTTTACACAATTTATTATTGTTTTTAGCAATTTTCTCTTAGAGTATAGGTAGAAAGTTGCGGTTTTTTCTAAATTATTCAACTTATTTTCAACCTATCAGTTAGATTGAGGCAATAGTCAATTAAACTTTACAAAAATAATTGTTAAAACAATTTATTATTATTTATAATAATATTCTCTTTGATTAATGTCAGAAAGTTGCGATTTTTCTCTGAAATTCTGAAATTTTTGTTTACTTTTCACTTAGAGTGTCGTCCAATCAATGAGATTTAACATAAATAATTGTTAAGACAAATTATTATTCATAGCTATCTTCTCCAATAGTAATTCTAGACAGTCGAGGTATTTTCTGAAGTTTTCCACTTCTTGTTAACTTTTTACTTAGAGCGAGGTAATAATTAATGCAGTTTAACAAAAATAGTTGTTCAAGCAAATTATTATTCTTTATAACTATTTCTTCCTATATGTACTATTGATAGATAATTGTGGTTTTTCTACAAACTTCAACTTTTTGTCCACTTCTTACTTAGAGAGATAAAAATTAATGCAAGTTGACAAACATAATTGTTTTAACAATTTATTATGGTTTCTTATCTTTCTTATCTTCTCTTAGAGTAATGCTGGAAAGTTGCGGGTTTTTCCGAAATTTTCAGCTTTCCTTTGACTTTTTAGTTAGGAACCATTATTAAATATTAATATTAATTTAAACAAAAAGGCTCTCAGTAGCTACTTCAAGGAAAAATTGCATTTAATATGATCCATATAGAAAACTTGGAGAATATTTCAAATATCTCTTTTCTTTCAGAAAAATATATTCACAAAAAATAAAGAGATTGTTTGAAAAATAATTATCTCTATTATTTATTCACTATTTGCTTATAACTAAACAGCCAAAGTAAAGCTTACATTTTTAGAAAAAACCGCAACTTTCTATCAATTATCTAAGAGAAGAGAGTTACAAACAATAATACATTTTTTAAACAATTATGTTTATTAACATGCATTAATTATTACCTAAAATGGTGAAAAGTTGACAAAAAAGGGAAAATTTCAGAAAAAAACGCAACTATCTAGCATCACTATAGGAATAGATAGTTATAAACAAGAATAGTTTGTTAAAAAAATTATGTTTGGCAACTTTATTCATTTTTATTTCGCTCTAATTAAAAAGTGGACAAAAAGTTGAATATTTTAAAAAAACCGCAACGTTTTAACATTACTAAAAATCATATTATTTAAAATAATAATAAATTGCTTGAACAATTACTTTTGTTAACTTGAATTAATTATCACCTCACTCTAAGTGAAAAGTTGAAAAAAAATAGAAAATGTAGGAAAAAGCCGCAACTATATAGCATTACTGAAGGAGAAGATAGTTATAAACAATAATAATTTGCTTAAACAATTATGTTTAATTAATTGCGTTAATTTTTACCTCTCTATAAGTGAAAAGTGGACAAAAAGTTGAATATTTTAGAAAAAACCTAAACTTTCTAGCATTATTCGAAGAGAATATCATTAAAAATAATAATAAATTGTTTAATCTATTATGTTTATTAAATTGAATTAATTACCACCTCACTCTAATCGAAAAATTGACAAAAAGTGGAAAAATTTAGAAAAAACTGCCTCGCTCTAGCTAAAGAGTCTAAAATAAGTTAAAAAATTCGGAAAAACTGCGACTTTCTAACTCTATTCTAAGAGAAAATCTACAAGAACAATAGTGAATTGTTTAAGCAATTTATGTAAACATCTAATTATCAGTAGAAAGCATTATTATATGTATTAAAGCAATTTGAGTAAAAAAAACTGACAAAAAATTATAATTAGCGCCAGAAACTCTGAAATCCTAATTTTTCACTTATGGGGATTTTTTTTTAACCCTATAAAACACACTTGTGTGAGAGGTATTTAGGAAAAAATTATTAATTCGTATTCTATAGTTAACTGTGAAGAAAAATGTTAGTTTTCAACTCACATCACCTAATATTCATGATTCTGAATGAAATGTACAAAAACGTCTTTTTTCCTATGCGAAATACTCGTTAAACTTTATGGGGCTTGCGAAACCTCTAAATATAATTCAAATAAAAATAAAAAACACATTTATTGTTTTATGGATTGGAACAAAGTTGGGGGCGACATGCATGATAATTTGAAGAAAAAAAATTTCCAATGTATTTTTGGATCACCCTATTCTAGGTACCCTTGTGACTGTTATAAGTTATATTTATGAACATGAATATTTAACATTGATTGACAATACAATATTTTAACCAATATTTAAATAATTATTTTTTTTAAAGAATGTAACTACCTTTTCTGGGGAAGAGATAGATCTTGCAGTCGATTTCTAGATTTGGCACTCAGGAGGACTTGCGGAGGAATTCTGGGATAAGGCGGAGTGTCTTTTCTGTGGTATTGTTTTTGTTTTGAGAAATTTGTACATATTTCTACCTATTTCTAGAAGAAGTGCGATTAGGTTGCTTACGCAGGATCGTATTTCTTTCTGACGACTTTCGGCTGTGCCATAATCTTAATTCGTTTTGTCGGACGAAACTTCAACGCTGCTCGTTGCACAGTGAATGGATCTTCCTACAATTAACGTATGTTCCTCAAATTTCTTTAGAAACATTTTTTTATCCGGTATAAATGGAATAAATTTAGAGTAAATTTTCAAATTCAAAATACATTTGAACCTGCATTTCCGTAAACTGGATTTGTGCGTTCCTAGAATTACTGTCCTCCGCAGTGTCATGATGAGGCGAGCCGCGGGACCGAGAGAGGCGGTGCTCAGTCAAGCGTGACAAACCGCATGAGAGCCGCACTCTCAGCTCGTTAGTTACATCAGGTTGCGTCATGCGTTCAAATCCAACAGATATGATTCATGCGTCCCTGTCTGTTTACGTTCGGAGTTCCTCGATTTTTGTCAAGGGCCACTGCAGGGATTGCCCGAAACCATGCACAAATCCAGGTTCCAGTGTAATTCGACTTTAAATTATTTCTTGAAGGGTAGTATACAAGAAGGGTAAAACATCAAAAAGTAATCTAAAGAATCAAATTTGCAGTGAAGGAAGTAGCAAATAATGTCCTTTAAAATAATTAATAACTAAATAAAAAAGATTAAAAAATAATAATATAATTAAAAATAAATAAATATAAAAATTTCGAGAAATCTTTTTGCCAGTCAGTGTATTTCAGTTTAACAGAATGTTTTAGATACAAATTTCACTTGTGAATTAATGGCGCTTAACCCTTATGGTTTAATTAATACCCTTAAGTTCTAGACTAGTTTCATTTTTAAATCGTGAAGTTGAAAAACTAATTAATTAATTAATAGTTCAGTCTTTAATGCTTATTCAGTGTTTTACAATTTCTCAGAATTATATATTTAAGATATTAAATATTGAAACAATAAACTGTAAATAAGTATTAGTATTAAATTAATAATTTTTTTACAACGTTTTTGAATTTTAGGGTTTTTATTTTAAAGTTGTGCAATTTTAATAAAGATTGAATATTTTAATGTTTTGAATATTTAAATATAAAAGTAGATAATTTTGAATAATAATAATTTTAAATGGTTTATTTGTTCAATTTCGAACACTTTTATTAAACAAATTATCTTATTTATAAAGTTTCTATATAATGTTATTAGGTTTCTAACGTTTTCAGTTTACACTTTTATTAATTGTTAAGGCTTTTAATAATAAATTATTGTACAATATTTTCAATCCTTTAAATAGAAAAGCATACAATCTTGAACGTTTCTATTTAAAACCGGTCAATTCCATGCACATTCGAATGCAAATTATACAATTTTGAATATTTTATTTTGAAATACTGTATACTTTGGAAAGCATTGAAATGTAAATTATCCAAATTAGAATACTCCCAATTTAAAATTGATTCCTATCTAAAAAAAAGCGATTTTACCAAATATGGAACACATTATTGTCGAAAACCTGAATGGTTGTATACCTCGTTGTATACTGCGTGAATATGACTTTTAATGGCTATTTTCAGAATTTTAGTTTGTTCTTCACAATTTTTTTGATTTTTATAAATACAAATTTCCTAATTAGAAGAAAATTCAAATTGCAAATTATTGTTCAATAATAAAGACAATAATTGTGTTCATTTTGCTGCCGATAATCAAAAAATTGCCGGCACCAACAGTAAGAGATTTGGAAAAATTCTAAATAATTTAGAATTTTTAGATTTTAAAGAATTAATCGTAAATTTTGAAGATTTCAAAGTATGTAGAAAAAGTGTCTCGAATATTTTAAGATAATTTTTTTTATTTTGCTGGATTTAAAAAAAATGTTGGAAAACTTTGCATTATTCCAAAAGATATTTCAAAGTTTTAGAAGTTTTGAAAAGATCAAAAATGATTTAAATCTTGAGAATATTTCAAAAAATTTTTAACAGAATGTAGATATTTGAGGATTTTGAAAAAGAAGCTTTTTAAGAAGTTTGAAAGATTTCAATTAATTTTTTATTTTAAGAAATTAATTTTCAATGAAAATTGGAACAGATTTCAAAAGATTTTAAAGGATTCTCTAAAATTTCGGAAAAGCACGTAGAACATTTTAAAGAGAAATTTTTCAATTTTGCAAGATTACGAAATTTTAGAAAAAGTTCGAGTAAGTTTAAGAGATATACAGAAGTTTTGAAAAAATACAAAAATAATTTTTCACTTAATAAGATTTTTTTAATTTTTAAACAGAATGTAGATTTTTGAAGATCTCGAACAAAGAATTTAGAAGCTTTTTAAGAATTTTTAAATGTTTCAAGAGAATAACAAATTATTTTTAAGGTTCCTGGAAAAATTTCAAAAGAATTTTTATTTTCAAAAATTAATTTTCAAAGAAAATTTGAAAAGATTTTAAAACATTTCAAATATTTTTTGAATTGTAACAAAAAATCTGGAAGATTTTAAGGAAATTGTTTTAATTTTGAAAGTTTCTTCAAAATTTTTTCGAATAATTCGAGTCAGTAACAAATATTTTTAAGGATTGTAGAAGTTTTGAAGAGATTAAAAAATAAATAATTTTAATTTGGCTAAAATTATGTTCTTTCTTGGCCGAAAAATCTTGTTTGGTTGTAAATTTATCTAAATGTTTGGAAATTCGTCATTTTGGTTTGAAAATTTCATTCCTTTTGGTAGAAATTTAATCCTTTTTAATTACAATGTAACTTTTTAGTTACAAATTAATCTGTTTTGGTTGATGATCAAACTACTTTGTTGAAAATTCATCTTTCTTGGTTGAATTCAACTCTTTTTTATTTAAAATAAAAATATTTCTCACTTGAAATATCAACTGTTACATATGTTTCATTGAGAATTCATATTCGTTGGTTTAAAATTTACAGATGTATACTTGGTTAAAGTTCAACTTCTTTGTTAAATATCCAGTTTTTTGGTTGAAGATTCATCATTTCAGTTCAAAATTCATCTCTTTGTTTAAAAATGGATCAGTTTTGGTTGAGGATTAAACTATATGTTGACAAATCGTATTTTTCGGATGAAATTAACTTTTACATTTTTCGTGAAGAATTTATCTTTTCCGGTTGAAAATTCAACTATTTGGTTGAAAAAAAAAGTGAATCACCCTATTGTACAATAATGATAAAACTTTATTATCATTATTACTAGGATATATATAAAATCTTGCGAAATAAAGCGTGTTTCAGAAAAAAGATTCTTCTTCTGATCTCTCTAGTAGCTCAGTGGTTAGAGCACCTGACCGGAAATCAGTTGACCTGGCGTTCGAATCCCAGCGGAGCGAAAGGAGAAGATCTTTTTTCTGAATAAATTTAATTTAAAAAAATTATTATTATTATTATTATTATTATTAATAATTTCACAACAGGGGGCTTCAATATTTGTTTCCTCATTTTATCAAACGCGAGATTTGAAATACAATTGTTCAAATTTAAATTCAACCGATTTCAAATTGAAAGTATTCTAATTTTAATAAATTCAAAAACGAACTTGTTCAAATTTATTTAATTTGAAGAGAAATCAAGTAGTGTTTGAGGTGATTTGATCGGGTTTTCTTATTTGAATTTTAAAATCATTCACGCAATAAAATAATTCGATCGTAACGAGTTCTAGAAAAGAAATTGAAGCTAATTTAGAACAAAAATTGATATTATAATTGTTAATTAAAATTAAATGAAAATTACGACTTTTCATTAAAATGGAAAGAAAAACAAAAATATCTAACATTCAAATAACTTTATTTCAATGAACACAATTATGACCTCAACTTTTTTTAAATGAAAGACATTTCAGTTTCTTTTGTAAAATTCGTTACAATCGTTAATGAACCCTTTTTGGAAAATTTTACAAAGCCAGTTAAGAATCGAGTAATTTTTAATTTGAAACTAACCTTAAGAGATCTAGAAAAAACTATTTGAACGTAAAGGGGACTTACTAAATCGTTGATATTTTTTTTTTGTAGACGTCGCCAATGCGGACGTGCGAGCAAAGCAATGTGTTTCCTGCGAGAAAGATGCGCCCGGGCGTACTTAACCCTTTTCGATACCATTTTTCCGGGTTTCTTGTCACCTTCAGGAGCCGGGTGTCCTATCTCTTCGATTTAAAGTGCAATCTTGCGACGCTTGTCGAAAGCTGATCCGGATTACCAAGACGACATCAAAGACGTTTTCAATTGCAGGGTGCTTCGACATTATATGTATAAACACTTTTCACACGCAGAGGAACTCTTTTATTTGACCGCTGCTTTGCTGCCAAGTCAAGACTTTAAGATTTTGCTGCAAACGCCATGTTCCCGATGATAGATGAGCGGCGTTAAGAGGAGGGGTGAAAGCGAGAAAAGGGCATGAAAAAAAAATGAAGGCACGGTAAGGTCCGCCAAGAAGTTTGCCCGGATCTTGCTCATAGATCATCAAGATACGTCAACTGTTAATGGGATTGCCGATGCGACTCGTTCCATCTCGTTCGTTCGTTCGTTCGAGGTTATACTTCAGGGTAAGAGTTCTGAAATTCTCAATATCATAGACTTTATCAGCCCTTTGGACTCACCATTTATATTTTCCTTCACTATTTTTGAGAAAAGGAATTTTTTCATCCTTCTTTCCTGTATAAAAAAATAGTTGTAACGAAATAATCGAAAATCTCGCACTCATTATTTGAGTACATTGGTTGCATACTGCGTGGAGATGACTTTGAGTGGCTGTTTTCAGTTTGTTCTTTTGAGCTTTCGAGAATGTTGTAAATTGAAATTTTCAAATGAGGAATTTTAATTCTAAAAATTCATTTCTAAAAGAGAAACTTCATATTGTAAATTATTCTTTAATAATGAAGGCGACAATATTCTGTTCTTAAAATTTTGACTAAATATTTTTGAAATGACAGAAGGATTCTATTCACAACTCCTTGAACATATTATTATACCATTGAGCCATTTCCTTTTCTGGGTAGGCGTGACTCGCTCGGTGAGGAAAGAGGTAATGTGAGGAAGGAGGTGTAGTTTTTTTAGATTGATCTGAAATACTCGTGTTATTTATTTAAATAACACGTTCGTTCCGCGACACTGCTCCGACCCAGGTTGCTGATCAATCTCTCTAGCGATCACCCCAAGTGAAGAGCCTCACAGGATCGTCATATGTGAGGTTCCCCACTCGGGCCCATTAGTACCCAAGGCCTTATGTTTCAGGCGTCATTCACTCTACTGACACTCTTTTCATAAACTATTTGTCGCCACAATTTTCTGTCCTGGCATACTTATCTAGCTTGCTTCACGTCCATGCATTTTTCATGCTAGCTCTCGTGTTTTTATGGCTTCTTATGTCTCTTCGAATTAGGGTCTCATCCACACATTCTAACCTTTCTTTCCACGGTCAGTCGTTCATCTTTCATTGTTTTAACATGTCCGAACCATCTTAACCGATTTCTTTCCCATGTGTCAACTAGTGTCCCTTCTGGACCACATTCTTTGAGGATTATTTCGTTTCTCACTTTGTCCATCAGTGTTTTCCCGCATATTTTGCGCAGGAAATTCAGGTCAATCGCAATAATTATACTCTTATCCTTTTCTTGACAGGTCCATAATGAGGTTATATGTATTTATCTATTAATAAAGATTAAGAATTTGCTGAACCATCAATTTAGTAAATCAAAATTTCTAAATAAGTAAATCTATTTCATAATAAAAATGATTTATAAATGTTTCTAAACATTATTCATGAAAGAGAAAATTTCGATTTTAATTGTTCTATAATATTGAGAAATAATTCTGTTCTGAACATTTTACTACCAGACAATAATTTGCAAACGTTTACAGACTGTATGTAACGAAAAAAAAACTGGCGGCATCGTTAACCAAAATCTTACCGTATCGACAAATTTTAAACAAAATGTCGATTTTTGAAGATTTTGAAATAAAATGGTGAAGATTCTCCAAGATTTTGAAGGTTTTGAAATGATGGAATTCTTTTTACATTCCAGGGAAAATTTTAAGTAATTAAAAAAAAATTAATTTAAAGAAAATCTTTCAAAAGATTTAAAATGATTTCCTAAAATTTCTTAAAAGAATGTAGAAGATTTAGATTTGAAGAATAACTTCCAAATATATTTAGAAGTTTAGAAAGGATACAAAAATAATATTATTGAAAACAAAATGTAGATGTTTGAAGATTCCCAACAGCAAATTTAGAAGCGTTTCTTGTTGAAAATTCGTTAAAATTTTTTAAAATACCCTAAAATCTTCACAATTCTTTGAAAGCCCTTCAAATCATTGACAGCAACTGAAAATTTGTTGGAATATTCTAAAATACCCTACAATCTTTAAAATTCTTTAGAATCTTTGGGAATAGCTTGAAAAATTGTAAATATTTGAAGAATTCTCTTAAATCTCAATCACTGAAATCCTTGGAAATCCCTTGAAATCTTTTAAAAGCTCTTAAAAAATCCTTGGAACTTTTAAAAATACCTTAAAATCTCTCAAATCCGTTAGAATACCTCTAAATTATTGAAATCTAATAAAAAATTGTGGAAAATTTAGAATTACCCGAAAATATTTAAAAAGAATTCAAGAAAATTTAGAAGTGGACATATACACCTGAATGAAATAGTGGTTAACCCATGGGTTAATTTATTGAAAGAAAAAGTGACTAAGGTGATCTTTTAATTTTAAAAAGTGGATATAGTTATTTTATCTTAAAAAACTGATTTGGAAAAAAGTGACTACAAGTGACTGTGTGGCAGTTCTGATTATTCTTGACATTTACATAAAATGCTTCTTACAGAAATTCCCTGAATTTTGCCATTTTCTTTCCAAACTCCCTGACTTTTTCCTTATTTCCAGGTTTTCCCTGACCTGTGGCCACCCTGGCAAGGTCATTTTTAATCATTCAAGACTAAAAATATGTAAGTTGTATGAAAAAAGCACATTATACATTGTTAACTGCATATAGATGGTGTTTTTATCACTCTTAAGTATAATTTTCTGAGAAAAAATTAGGGTAACATTATTTCCAGTGATTCCTTTTACGTAGGGGAGACCACCCTATAATAGATAATGAACATACAGTAGATAATCATCAATTTAAAATACTAATGAATGTAAAATAAGCAATCTAATTTAATTAATAGTCAGGGAACTATATGTGTTTATAAATAAAAATAAGAATTAATAATTGTTTTAAAGATTTCTTACAACAGGAGAAAATTCTGCTCGTAAAAAGTAGAGCGTCAAATTTCAGAAAAACACGTGTTGCACTCGAAACACTCTCAGTTTCTTATATGAGCCTAGTTTTGAAAACTTTCTGTGCGTGCATTCAACTATTCCTGTTGAAAAATCCAGTTTGAAAATAAAATCCGTGAATTCTGATAAAATGTGACGAATTTCGAAAATTTTCAGTATTTTTTAACAATATTATTGCTTAACAAGGTCAAGTTGAGTATTTTTCCTGTACTCTAAAATACTATTTCCGATAAGTGCAATTTTGATATTCAGCTGAAATTTAGGAGAATATTTGATCTACGAAATTGTTCTGAAGACTTCTTACATTAGGCAAAGAGTAACAAGTAGAGCGTCAAATTTCTGGAAGACACATGTTTATTCCCAAACCAACAAATTTGTATGGGTTAGAAGTACTTGAGATCATGGAGAAAGAATCATTCTACTAGGAGATGCGAATATAGATCCAAAAACGAATGATAACGGGGGCAAATTAGTTAGCTTATGCTTAGAAAAGGGCTTGTTTATTACAAATTCTTGGTTCAGATATAAAACGATCCATTTGTACAATTTGTCATTTGTCATTTGTCACAGTATGATTGACTTTGTTGTTGCGCATGAGAGGCTAAGAGGGCTAGTGATAAGAGATACAAGGGTTATGAGAGATTCTGAATGTGGGACGGAGCATTACCTCTTAGTTTAAAAAATGAACATAGGTCAATAATGGAGGAGAAAAAGAACTAAAAAGACGAAGCAGAAGCGAATCAAAATAGAGAATTTGCAGAAACCAGAAGTGCAAATTGAATTTCGCAATAAGGTGAACGAGGTCTTTGATAGGATAAAATGGAAGACACAAATACGCAATAAAAATGTAAAAGGCGTATGGACAATATTTCAGGAGAGCATGATCACGACTGCATCTGAAGTGTGTGGTACGGCGTTTGTAGGAAGAATGACTGGTGATGCTTGGTGGAATGATAAAATCCGCGTAGCTGTTAACAAGAAGAAGCAAGCGTTTCTAAGAATGTTGAATATTACAGGTTTTGGCAATTACGAGAGAATTAAACTAGAAAATGATAATAGGTCATAAAAGAAAGTAGTAGTACAGAGTTATTTTGAATTAGGAATAGCGAGGGTGAAATGGTATGGGATACGGACAGAGCAAAATGAGAGATTTTTACAAGAAATTATATAAAGGTGAAGCTATAGAGCATAGCAACTGCGACATAGAAATACAGGTAGTGAAGCGAGTTTAAGGGTAGATGGACAACATAGTGATTAGTATGATATTAGGTAGGGTGTTAGGCAAGGATGCGTTATGTCCTGTTGGCTATTTATTATATTCACGTACATGGGTGACAGAACAGTATGCAATATTGCCTTAGCCGAAGAGAGGATAGAACAAGATGATAATTACGTGTATCTTGGAAGTTTATTTACTACTATAGTAGTTTTATTAGCTGAATAATATACGGCGCAGACCCCGGCGCGACGGTGGAACGGTAATCGCCCTTCGGTTCTCGATCGCAAATTTTATTATTGCGATAGGATTTTTATGTGTAGGGACTCTGCGGCCCCCCGTTCCTCTCGATTTGTGTCGAATCGTGCGCGTGTTTATTAATATTTTGTTTTATTCTCCTTTTCGGCGTTACCGGTTTTTTTACATGTGTAAGACAATTTCGATAATATAATAATCAGCGAAAAATATTTATTATTGTGAACACAAACGTGCTAATCTCGCAAAAGTATCAGATCCTGAAGTTTGTGATATTAAATATTACAGTTATGTAAATGCGTGCGTTTTGATGTTAGTATCGTTAAGGGCATTTTTCCCTTACGATATTTGCATGTTTGTGCCCAAAATAATAAATATCCTTCGCTGAAAGTTTAATAAGAGACGTGAAAGCGGTTATAAACAGTTTATTTTTGGTTTAAATAATTAAAAAAAGGTAATTTTTGTTTTAGGTCATCATTTTTTTTTATTATTTAAACAAAAAATATACTTTTTACCTAATTCTTTATGTTTTCTGTCAGTTTTATGTGCCTGTATCTTGTAGTTGCAGCGAAAAATATTTATTGTTGTTGATACAAACATGCGGAAACTGAATTGCTAATGCGCAACTAAAATGTATAAATATTCCTTCCACCCATAATAAAAAATACGTTCATGATAAATTACCTGCTTTTTATTTAAAAATATCAATGCAAATATTTTCTGTACCCTCTAAAAATCCTAAATGTGTGCACGCACCATACCCGCACCGGCACGCATAACGTGCGACCCTCACGACGTGCGACACACCTGTCACGCATATGAGGACGCAGCTGTGTCATCCCCTGCGCGCACGTCGTGCGAGAAAATCCGCACGTGGTGCGACGCACGTGCATCGCACCGTGGGCGCACTTTGCTATCTGGGTAACGGAAAGATAGATGGAGAGATAGCCAGGCGTATGAACGGGGGCAGCAAGGTTATCGGCAGTGTAGGAGCTATTACCAGAAGTAAAAATGTGACAAATAAAGCTAAAATTGCAATAGGTAATTATGTTCTTGCACCCACTGTTTTGTATGGTAGCGAAACCTGGGCATACCATGAAAAGGATAACAGTAGAGTTTTGACATAAGATTTCTTCGCAATATTTTTGGTAAAACACTAATGAACAAAGTCAGTAATGAGAGGATTCTCAAAGAATGTAGTATAGAGGAAACACTATTTGACAAAAGTGAAAGGAATTTTTTGAGATGGTTTGGTCATGTTGAAAGAATGAAGGAACGATTTTTTTAAACAATGATTATCTACTGTAGGTTCATTTGTCTACTGTAGGATAGTCTCCCCTAAGTCATTTGTCATTTTGACACACACACAAAATAATTAAAACTTTTTAGCGTAAGCCTTGAACCACGGGTTAAGCGTTTTCTTCAAATTTATTTGAAATTGCACAATCATTGTTACACCAAATGAAAAAAATATGGGGGTAAAACAACCAGAAAATAATTTTTGTGGGCTTTTCTCTTATTATTTGTGATGACGAGTTCTGTGATTGAAAAAAGAAGACAGAACGAGGGAATTGAAGGGTATCCAATGTATTTTTCTCACGCGTAAAATGGTCGTTAAAAAAGTAATGACGGAGGTATAATAAGCGTATAGATAGAGATGTAAGCGACCAGTGACAGCAACTAAAAGCAAAGCCTTGTGCGATTCTAACATAAAGAGCCATTGAAACTGGGTGCCTTTGGCAATTTCTATAGATTCTGGGACAGTCTTTGGACAGTCTGAGCTCACATGGAAAGTAAGGGTGCGGCAATAATCGTTAAGCCTCTACGTGAAACTTCACCGGAATTGAACTCACTCGTTACCTAGACCGAAATGACAAAATTACTATCCAAGATATTCGACCCAATCCTTAGTTAAGTCTCCTCAGCCATATCAAATTTCTCTAAATTATAGGATCTTGCAGTTTATCATTTCTCTTAATATCTCAAAAAGACTTTTAACGGAAGATTTATGAATTATAATAATAAATACAGGGATCACACTAGTTCAGCAGTTCAATTATAGGGGAAATAGGAGAATTTTCCTTAGAAAAAAATTTTTTCTTTTAAAAATACCAGCGTAATTAACAAAAATTAATAAATGCAACACTTTTATAAAAAACCACAAAGATTAAACTAAAAAAAAACACGCGCTCTATTTTTTTCTGTCTCACACAATTTTTAAATTAAAATGTAAAATTAATATTCATTATTACACAATTTTTACATTCTCATCAGAGAAGATATTAGATTTGTGTGAAATTTGAGCCCCTTCCCAATTTTGTCACATGTCCACGTTTTAAAACGCCCTGAACCCGAAAACAGGTATTCGCGAATGTGTCTGTCTGTATATCTGTTTGGCTGTATGTCTGTTCGTCTGTATGTATGTATGTTTTATTGGATTGACCTTTGGTATACTCTTTCAGTGTCTTAAACTGAAAGTCATGTTCGGTAGCCAGCCATTTTGGATGAAAATTCAAAAAGTTAGAGCATTTTGAAAAATGCATGAAAAAACATGAAAAATTAAATTTTTGGAAAAACAACGCAAGATACGATAAAAATTAAAAGACAAAAGTTGTTCACCGTAAAATGATCTATAAATTTGTTATTACTCATTGTTCGATGGAACGCAAGGTTTTTGTTTTAAACGTAAAAAATAAAATTAAAAAAAAAACATCACGTGCGTTCTAAACTACGACCCAAGACAGATTTTTGTGTAAACATCTTCGGTAAACGTTAACTGAAATTGAAATCTCACATAAAGAAAATAATTACTCACGCACATGTAGGAGTATTAAAATTTATTTTCTCTTATATGTTATGTCGTGTAAAAGTTTCTGGACATATTCTATTTTCCAATAGGTTGAACAAGCACCCTAGTTTTTAATAATAAACTGTAGATTTTGTCTCAATTATTGCATGAAAGGTGATAAAAGTACCCGTTTTATGGGCATAAATGAAAACCAGTATGTGTTAATTTTATTAGAAGTTGTTTGAAAAAACTTCAAATGTTAATGTTTCCGGAAAATATCAATAAATTCGGATATAACCATTTTTTTATTGTTTTTGCGCTAATTTTAAAGATAGTTTTCTGGAAGTCCGTTAGAATACTGTTTTATTAATTTTATATTTTATATCAATATTGATAAGTTCTTTAAATTAACCAGGGTGCTGAATGTAAACATTAAAATTTTCATTGTTTCATTTTTTTTAATTTTTAATTTGTAAATGACATTTTTCAATTTAGATTTCTCAAGAAACAACTTATAATCGCTAAATTGGACAGTTTTTAAGTTAAAATTGTTTGAAAATGATATAATTTTGAACACTTACAAATTTCTTGATTGATTGTTCAAACTATTTTAGTTCTTAAAACGCAGTCTCTTTGTTTATAAAATACTGATGCGGGCCGAAATGATTTCCCTGAAAGAACTCTGGAGACGCTTTGAGGTTCGCAATGTCTGTTATAATAATTTAAAGTAAGAAAGTAAAAATTAAATATTCAAAAATAAACAAATTGAAATTGAATTATTTTAAATAAAATAAGACTCGAATAATTAAAATTTCAGAGTGCTGAATTTAAACTTAAAAATTTTCAGTGTTACATTTTTTTTAATTTTTAATTTATAAGTCACATTTTTTAATTTTAAAGTTTTAATAACAATGTAAAATCCTTTAATGGTAGTGTTTCAACCTAAAATTGTTTAAAAATGATATAATTGTGAACACTTAAAAAATTTATTGATTTATTCTTCAAACTATTTTATTTCCTAAAACGCATTCTCTCCTTTGCCTGCTTAGTCAAGCTTTGTTTATAAAATACCGATGCGGACCGATATGAGTTCTCTGAAAGAACATATTGTGTCGCACTTATGTTACGCATCTACATTTAGAAGTAGGCTAATTATATTTCATGAAGAAGAATAATAAAAATTGAAATTTCATTATGGAAAATTCATTATTATGACACTTATTATTATTACACATCTAAGTACTCAAAAATTATAAGAAAAATATTGAAAATTGTGTAATACTTGTACTTCACCACTCTCCCCTCTCATAGATTCTAGCT
>CAKNYM010052409.1:27307-59015 GCA_932195095.1 Andricus curvator
TATCTTATATTCAAGTTAAAAAGAGTGTAATTTACTAGACCGTCACAATTGTTTCTTTTTTTCAAATTATACACAGCATATTTTCCCCCTGTTAGACTTTGAATACTTGGCTGGAATTCTCAAAACAGAATGAAAAAGAAACCGAAAAAATGCAAAATAGCAGTTTTCTAATGAACTCATACTACAAACGGTATTTCTTTTATTTTTAAAAATGAATTATTTTTAATCGATAAATGACGAGTTTCCAAGTATTTTCTGAATAATTTACAATTGTTTAAACAATTATTACTCGTTTAAAAAATATATTTTATTCTGTAAGTCGTGGAAAATTATTATTTTCGAGATATTAATTCCAGAGAATAATAACTTGTTACAATTTGAGGAAGAAAATATTGTTTAAACAAATGGAAATTGTTTAAATAATTACCAATTATCTAAAAAACCAAACATATTCTTCGGGACAGAGAGAGAGGGGGGAGAGACAGAGAGAGAGACTGAGGGGCTCCTTTCGGTGGATGAAGAGAAGCAAGCCTCCGGTCTGTGATATAAGACACAACGCGTGTGTCAGAGGCTTGCGTTACACTTTCCAGCCATGGTTTCATTTGAATCAGGCGCGACCCTCCATATCGAGGCCTACGATGTTTACACATCAAAAATAAAATTTTTGGAACAAACGACACAAGCTACGAAAAAATATGAATTGACAAAAATTGCGCACCCAAAAAAGATCCACAAATTTTGTATTAATCACTCTTTGATAGGGCGCGTAGTTTTTGTTTCAATCGTAAGAATAGCGTTAAATTTTTTTTTTAATTGTGGAAAAACGACATAAGGTACGAACAAAAAATTAATAGACAAAAGTTGTTTATCAAAAAAAGAGATAAAAATTTGTTCTTAATCACTTTTTGATAGGACGCGTAGTTTTTGTTTTATTCATAAAAAACAACACTAAAAATAAAAAATAAAATTTTTTGGACAAACGACACAAGCTACGGTAAAAGGTGAATAGACAAAAATTGTGCACCCAAAAAAGATCTACAAATTTTTTATTAATCCCTTTTTGATAGGATGCATAGTTTTTGTTTTAATCGTAAAAAGTAATATTACAATTTAAACAAAAAATTGTGAAAAGCGACGCAAGGTAAAGAAAAATTAATAGACAAAAGTTGTTCACACAAAAAAGATCTAAAAATTTTTTATTAATTATTTTTTGGTAGGATGCGTATTTTTTGTTGAAATAGAAAAAAAATAACATTGAAAATAAACAAATTAATTTTTTGGGAAAACGACACAAATTGCAATAACATGTTAATTAACAAAAAAATTTTATAGGATACGCACTTTTTTAAATTATATAAACAAGACAATAAAAACGCCCCAGGCGCGCTCAAACTGGTTGTATTTCATATTATTTATCATTTAAAAGAATATAAAAGAAAATCAAGGGCAATATTGACGATAATTGATATTGTAAACATTCTTTGAAATATGATGATTTTTATTGATTACCAGTAGCAATTTTTGACGAAAAATATTAACATAACAACAAATTCTTTATGATTGTGAATCCTCTTTTAAAAACGCGAGCATAACCTAAGATTGTTCAAAATTTTTTATCTTTTTTGAAATTGAATAAATTTGTATTAAAAGTACCGATTTCCCTTATAATACGCCATCAAAACTAAAAATCAAAATCGTACAAAAATGGTTTAATGACTGAATGATAATCTGAAGAATAATGATAACCTAAAAGTCTCATGATTTTTTTCATCAAAATATGAATTTTGTTCTATATTTCTGGTGAAATCCGCTAGCTGAACCCACAATTGCAACAAAAAAATGTAATTATCTTTTGAATCTAATGATTTTTTACTGAAAATACCGATTTCCTATACCAAAGGCCAACATAACCTGACATTGATAAATTGTTGTAAACATGTTCTTTATAATGTTTCAAATGTGATTTAAAAAAAAAATTAAAATACCACCTTCTGACGAAAAATGCTCACACATCCAAAATTGTTAAAAGATTCTAAAATCTTGTTCAAATTATAATTATTTTTGTTTAAAAATACCCATTTTCGATTTAAAACAAAAACGAAACCTAAAATTGTTAAAATCTAATGAATCTTCTTTGTCGATAAAAAATTTTAATTTTCGACAAAAAACACTCACAAATCCAAAACTGTTCAAGCTTCTACATTTTATTATTCTAAACAAAAAGCATTGGAGTTTAATCAAATGATTTTGGTTTAAAAATACCAATTTCAGATGAAACACAACCAGCATAACCTAAAAATATTCAACAATTTTTTGTCTTTTTAAAAATCCTATACATTTTTATTAAAAGTACCGATTTCCGGGATAAAACGCCAACAAAACTAAAAATTAAAATTGTATAAAAATTGGGAATTCAATGACTCAATGATAATCTAAAGAATAATGATAGTCTGAAAAACCTCATCATTTTGTTCATTAAAAATATCAATTTTCGAAGAAAAATACTAACATAACACAATTGAATGAGTTCTGTTCAAAATAACCGATTTCCGGTGTAAATTGCCAACATAAACTGAAATTGTTAAACAGTTGTGAATCTTCTGTGAAATCTTTGAAATATAATTTTGTTCAAATTCAAAATACCACGTTCCAACGAAAAACGCTAACATATCCAAAATTGTTAATTGATTCTAAATAGTGTTTGAATTATAATAATTTTTGTTCGAAAATATCCATTTTTGACGTAAAGCAACAAAGTAACCTAAAATTGCTCAAAACTTATGAAATTTCTTTTAAAAGTAATGATTTTTGAATAAAAATGTTCTACCAAAGAGATGAATCTTTAACTAAGATTATGAATCTTCAAAAAAAAATTAACTTTCAACAAAATACTCGACATTCAAACAGATAGTTCAATGATCAACCAAAAAGATGATTATTTAAATAAGACGATTAATTTTCTACCAAAAAATTCCTATTTTCAACCAAATAGTTGAATTTTCAACTAAAAAAGATAAATTTTTAATCAAAAGTGAAAAAGTTAAGCTTTCAGTTAAAAAAAATTATTTTTAAGCAAAAATGAAGCGAATTTTGAACAAGTAGTTAAATTTCTAACCAAAGAGCTGGATCTTTAGCTAAAAAAATGAATTTTTAACAAAGTAGTTATACTTTCAACTAAGTAATTGAATTTTTGGCCACTAAATAGTAGCATTTTCAACAAAATAATTAAATTTTCATAAAAATAGTAGAATGTTTAACCAACCGAGATGAATTCTCAACCTAAACTACATTAGTAGACTTTTCACTCAAAAAAATGAACTCTCAACCATAAATGGTCCGATTTTTTCATTGGGTTCTATTAATTCAGTTCGCATTTAAATTTTTAAAAAACACGAGAAAAATGGGAAAAGTGGAAATTTCTTGAAAGCTGAGGAAAAAGAAGAATTCTTAAAAAAGGGGAAAAAGGAAAAAATTATACCTTTGCAGGGCCATCTTTCGCAAAATTCACAAACTTTGTTTAAATTCATCTTTAGGAAACGTATTAAACGTTATCTAAGTTCGTAACGTTACTTCCGCTGACCCCCCGTCCCCACCCGCCCATCCTCCCCCTGCTACCATCCGCAGGTTTTGACGCAACCTAATTTACTAATTTTTCAATAATTCATTCAATATCCTTAGAAATATCTTTAAGAATATCAAATAATTTATTGACTGCATTTCCTCTTCCAATCAAATTGATGACGCCTAATTGCCGACTTGATTTGCTGCTTTTTTAATAATTTATTCAATATCCTTAGAAATATCTTTAAATATGTCAAATAACTTATTGAGTCGGTATTCCCTCTTTCAATCCAATTATGCATAATATTTTTTAGTAAAGAAATATCCACGACGCTTTTCAATTTTTACTTTGAATATGGAAGCTGGTGTATGAAAAAGTCTGAAGAAAATTCTAGAGAAAAGAGGAAAAATAAGTTATATAAAACTGGGCTACAAACCATTTTTGCACTTTTTATTTAGGGAGGGCTAGGTATGAATTATGTTATTCATTTCTAAAAGGTTATGCATAAGAACCAAACTATGATGCACCTACGTCCTGCTCACGTCGAGCATGACCGAGAGATGACTTCAGATGGAAGAAAAATATTATTCGCCTGAATCCTTTTATCGAAAGATCTATTTTTCAGAGTTAATATCCTTCAGTCGAGAGGTCTCTGAGACGTGAAGATCGTTGGAAATAAAAGGGAAAATGAAGGTGGAAAGCAGACGGAGACGAGAGCGTGAAAGGTGGACTTACAACTTGGTATGCTTTGCGAAATCGGATTATAAGCAATTACGAAAATAAGGTGATTCCCGCATTTCGACATAATACCTTTATTGAAGCATCAATTGATGTCGATTGATGGGATTAACTTCAATTGCAATAGGGTCTCAAATATCAATTAAATTCTACCGCAGAGAACATGACATGGAAAATTAAAAATTATTCAAACTTGGCGCCGCGCACTTAAAAAAAAGGGTTTTGTAGCCTATTAAGACGTTAATTAAGTCGTTTAGACCTCCCCCTCCTATACTTTACCCCTTCCACTTCCCTTATCCTCACTTCACCCTTCACTTTCCCTCCCTTCTCCAACTGCAGCCACCTCTACGTTCCCCGCTCCTCACTTCTCCAGCTAACACTCTCCAACCCCTATTTCCCTTCCCCTCCCCTACTTACCGACACGACCCTACTGAACCTTCCATCTCTTCCCCTCACTAACCTCTCACTTCCAATCATTTCTCCTACTCTCTCTCACTTCTAATCACTTTCTCTACTTCCCCAACCTAATTTTGCCTCCCTTCCTCTACTCACCCTCCCCTCATTTCCCCCTACTACACCAACGCTCATTTCCCCTCACTTCCCTACTTCCTCAACCTCATTACCCTACTTCTTCTCCCCTCACTCCCCCTAATTTGCCCTCACTTCCCCTTCTGGGAAGAGAGTACGACGAACGGACAGACACACGTCCGAAACTATAAGGGTTTCTGCCCCGGGGCTAGGAAACTCTAATAAGCAGATGAGAGACGTCCCAGCTGTTTGTTGAATTTGTTGAATCGTGACAAAATTAAACAAAGTAGTTATATTTATTTTTAATTAATTGTAATTTTTTTAATTTATTGCATTTTCCTCCAAACTTAGGGGCCGTCAATAAACTAAGTTACCAATTTTGGGCTATTTTTACCCCACGTCCACCGTCACCCCTCGTTGACAACAACTAACCAGGGTGGCCACTCAAACTTCAAATAAAAATTCCAGGCTATTCTCCAATTGACTTAAAAGCGTTTATATTAATAATTATAAATACTTTCAAACCGGGGGAAATAGAGTGATTCAACCAATAAATAACAATTTTCAACAAAAGAATTGAGTTATCTAGCTAAAAGTCGAATGTTTTAGAAAAGATTTTACTTTTAAACACGAAACGATAATTTTTTAAGAGAAAAGTTAATTTTCAACTAAACAGTTACATTTGCAACGAAATAGTTGAACTTTCAAGCAAAAGAGACCAATTTTCAACAAAAAAATTGAATTTTTCACCAAATATTTGAATTTTTAACTCAAAAAGATGAATCTTCAACCAAATGATCGAATTTTCAATCAAGAAAGATTAAACTTCTACCAAAAATAGTTGCATTTTTAACCAAACTAGAGGCTCATACGCGCGCTCCGCGCGCGACCAATTTATTTCCATGTAACTATTTTATTTGGAAATGAAGTTCAATAAAATACCATTACATTAATTTTGACTTCAATAATTTCGATTTGTACACGGCTTCGCGTGGATACCGTCTCACGATGCAGAATAAATAATTGTGCAACTCTAAACATTTTCATGCAACTTCGGAAAAAAACCTATAAAATGCCGGCGCGTACAAATTTTCACAGAAATACACAGTAAATGATCTCGACTCGAGAAGAGTCCAGATGTCAAGCCATTTCGAGCGTGCATAGCACTCGGATGGATGACCATCTGCGACGTATACATACGACCGAGTTGTGTATTCGCTGAGTTTGAACCTCGGTTTCAATTAATGTCGAGCAGGATGTTTGACGGGAGGGTTTCTTCGACAAATTGCCAAACTCTTTATTTGATCTTGAAAATATTTAAAAAAATTAATAAATCTTGGAAATTTGAAGAGCATAATAGAAAGAAGTCATCGGAACGATATTTTTAGTTAATTCTGTCACAAATTCACCCTATTCGTTGAAAAATAGCCAAATTCTTATTTGTTCATCAAATTTGTTTAAATAATTAATCATTCTTGTAAATTTACAAAACAATATAGAAAAGAGCATCGGAAAGACAATCTTAGTTGACTCCGGAAACAAATTTTGTCTATTCCTTGACAAATGCCCAAACTCTGAATATGCTTATGAACATTGTTTAAATAATTAATAATTATTGTAAATGTGCAAAGTATCGTAGAAAATAGTTATTGAAAATACATTCTTTGTTCATTCTGGAAACAAATTGGGCCTATTCTTTCAGAAATAGCCAAACTCTTAATTTTTTAATGAAAATTGTTCAAATAATTAATAAATCTTGTAAATTTGCAAAACAATACAGAAGAAAGGCATCTGAAATATATTCCTATTTAATTCTGTTGAAATTGAGCCTGCTCCTTGAAAAACAGCCAAACTCTGAATATGTTTATAAAAATTGCTTGAATAAATAGTAATTATTGTAAATTTGCAAAGTATCGTAGAAAAGATTTATTGGAAATACATTCTTTCTTGATTTCCTAAACTAATTGATCCTATTCGTTGGAAAATGACCGGGCTCTTACTTTGTTCATGAAAATTGTTTAAATAATTAGTAATTCTTGAAAATTTGCAAAGCATCATAGAAAAAGTCATCGGAATGATATTCTTAGTTAATTCTGTAAAAAAATGTAGCCTATTTGTTAAAAAATAGCCAAACTCTTAATTTTTTAATGAAAATTGTTTGAATTATTATTAATTCTTGTAAATTTACACAGACACATAGAAAAGAGTCACTCAAAAACACGAATATTCAACTAAAAAATTGAGTTTTCTAGCTAAAAAGTCCCATATTTTAGAAAACATTTCACTTTTAAACCCACAAAGATGCATTTTCAACAATAAAATTCATTTTCAACCAAGAATGATGAATTTGCAAGCAAAAAAGATTAATTTTCTACCTAAAGATCAATTTTAAAATAATATATTTTAATTTTTAACTAAATAATTGAATATTATACCAAAATAGTTGAATTTTCAACCAAAAATATTAATTTTCAACAACAAAGTTAATGTTCTACCAAATTTTTTAATTTTCAAGCCAAAAAGACGAATTTCTACGAAACAGTTGAATTTTCAACTAAAAAGTTAATTTTAGAACAAAATAGTTAAATTTTCAACTAAAATGATTAATTTTCGACAAAAAAAAATTAAATATTTATTGATAATATATATAATTTAATTAAATATATGTGTGTGGGTCGGTTTGTGAAGCATATTGCGATAGAATTTGATGGAAATATTCCGCATTGTGAAGCATAGGATTTGATACAAGTCTCATGCCGATAAGATTTCATAGAGTTTTACTGAGAAACTGCTGATAGAAAAGTATACGATTTCTCAACAAAAAGAATTTTATAGGAATATGGACAGTATCAAATACTGTAATTTTTTTAGATGGGCTTCGATGTAAAATCCGCGAAACCATCGATGAAAGGCTCTGGGTTTCCGAGGAAATTGGTGAAGAAAATGCTCAGGATCCGAAGTGATAGAACCGAAATGAAGCTCCAAAATATTTTTAAGCTGAAAATAAGTAGGAAGTAGAGATAAAGAAATAAAACACAAATTTAAACTGTGAAACTTAAATTTTTGGATTTATTGAACGAAACTGGCAATTACAAGTTATTTTGAAATAGAAAGGCGGCAGAGTAGGTCATCGGACATTCCGCTTCATAACGTTTGGCATTCATTATGAGAATGGACAAAATCGGGACCCTCGGGTACTAACCCTGAGTTTATTAGATAAATAGAGCAATTAAACTGAGACAGATCATGACAAACTCATGTTCTTCCTGATCTTTCTAACTTTAGTTGCTCTAAAGCTTAGGATCCCAATCACCTGGCTATCAGAACATTCGGATATCACGAATGATCACATTAAGGTACAAATTTCGATATGCTTGGGATATTTCGCAGATCTTGATACATACCAACTTATGAAGACCATAATTTCTCACTTCAAACAGCTTAATCTTCAAGGGGCATGAAGGGGTCGGGTAATAGTCTTTTCGGCCAATGACTATATACATGTTTATGAAAATTTACCAGAGTACGATGAACAGCAGGCACTAATGTTGAACAATACACTAATTTGGTTCCTGGTATTGTTACATAAATCTTACTGCTTAACCAATAACCATGCGATCCTTTATCGTTAACGAACGGTTTGAAACCTACAGCTCTAACCCTTTCGCATTGTAAATTTATAAAAGCTATCTCTGGCAGATGTTCAGAAGCGTCAAAATTCGCCATGGTTTCGATGTTTGGGAGTACTTTTTTCGAAACATAATGCTGAGAATTTCCCGTTTGTATAAAAATGTTATAGCCAGTGAAATCATCAGCACGCTCTTCTAGCAGCCAGGATATGGGCAGTCTTTTGCCGTCATTAATCGGATGAGAGAGTACGGCTCCATAATGAGTACCATCCTTCATTTCTAGAATAAGGCCGTTCACAGCCATTCTTGGAAATCCATCTGGACCTAATTTTGTAGGAAAGAAAATTGAGAATTTCGATCAATCAGTCTAGAGCTTAGGAAAATAAATGTTGATCTTTTCTTTTTCGGGGAAACTGAAAAGTTTAAAGTGGCGGTCAATGGTCAATCTCGCGAAACATGATATTTTTCTAGTTATTTTTAAGCAAATAACTTTTTTGTGATCCAGGTGAACAATTAAAGTTCTATACTATAATGAATAACTGCCTATGTCGAATAGACCTTATCAAAAAATATCTTATGTTTGTGGACTTAAGTTAAAATACCGGAAAGGGGTCAAAAGTACAAAAAATGGTACTTTCCTCGATATTTTCATGTCCACAAGTTTTTTATTGGTGTGAACCGTAAAAGTTCTAAATTATAATAATATAAGTTCCTATGCTGTATAGGCCTTATTGAAAATTATATTATGTGAAGTCTATGTAATGTTTTCTGAACTGCTGGTCCGTTATTTTAGTTTAGTTAAATGAAGGACCAATTGTTCAGAAAACTTAGCATCAACTTCACATTCTCTCATCCTGGTCAAAACCCATAATAGGGTGTCCAGCCATTCTTAGGAATGAAATGCTAGGTCTTTTTCAGGTTTTCCAGGTCAACAAGTCAAGTTTTTCCAGGTCTCCTTTTAAACATCAAATAATGAAAAAACTGTTTTTTATAGATGTAAAAACTGAGCTATTTCATTTTTTATTGGACATCAATTTTTAAAGAATGTAGAACCATAAATAAACAAATTCCTAATTTTTTGCGAACATAAGAGGTCTTTGAAATCCTTGAAATCTTTGTGAAATCTTATGAAATCTTTGTGAATTCGTTGAAATCTCCTGAAGTACTTAAAATATTTGTAAAATTTTAAAATTTCTGTTAAATCTTTTGGAATCTTTTTAAATTTTTGTAAAATATTTGAAATCCTTAGAATCTCTAGAATTATTGAAATCTTTGTGAAATTTTTATGAAATATTTGAAATATTTGTGAAAGCTTCCTTTAATCTTTGTTTGTGGAATCATTTGTGTTAATTTGAAATCATTAAAAATTTTTGAAATCTTCTCAAATTTGTTGAAACCTTTTGAAATAGTTTAACATCTTTGAAATATTTGTGAAATCTTTCGTATTCGTTTGAAATCATTGAAATATTTGAAATCGTTTAAAATCTTTGAAATGTTTTGAAATCTGGTGTACTGTACCCTTTTTTAAATCTTTTGAATTCTTGTATTCTTTTGAAATCTTTATAACATTTTTATGAAATCTTTGAAATATTCGTGAAATCCATCTGAAATCTTTTGCATTCATTTGAAATCATTAAAATATTTTTAATCTGTGTAAAATTCTTTGAAATCTTAGAAATCTGGTTTATTATAACCTTTTTAAAATCTTTGAAATCTTTTGAAAGTTTTAAAATCTTTGGAAATGTTCGAAATCTTTGTAAAATCTTTGAAATCTGGTGTACACGCCTTTTTGAAATCTTTGTAATCCGTGAAATCTTTGTAAAATATATCAAAATCTTTGAAATATTTTGAAACCTTTTTAAACATTCAGTAATGTTTTGTAATCTGGTGTACACACAAAAACCGAGCGGTGAAACACTTGAAAAATCCGTTATATTGTCATGGCTCATTCTAGTTCTGAAACTGAATTAACATCGAAATTTTCCACTAATAATTTTTATAATTTGTTAATTAAATATCACAAAAAAATGTAGGCTATAACGTTTTATATTAGCGGAGAAGAAATTATAAACTTATAGAATTATGCACAATATTAAAGTCTGTTCATTGCAATCTATAAAATAATTGGTAACGTCTACAAAAAATGTAGAGTAGATGAGTAAAAAAATGAGTAATGCGTAAAAGATACATTATATCTTGATGAATAAAGAAATTTTCAGAAGCACGATTTATTCTAAACAAGATTTCAAGGTTCTCGTGAAAAATTCAAGGAGATTTCCAGGTTTTCAAGGTTTTCAAGGTCGCTGGACACCCTGCATAATATAAAAAGAAGAAAATTATTTTATGTTTGCACACTGAAGTTCAAATGCCAAAAATGGTCAAAGTCACGACAAATTTTATTTCCCTCGTTACTTTTGAGCCAATAATTTTTTTCTGCTCCGGGTGTAAGGTGAATGTTGTGTACTATATGATGCTGTAATTGTCTATGTCTTCTACCGTTCACCCGGACCACAAAAATATATTAGATTGAAAATAACGACGAAAATTAATTTTTATATTTTTTTCATCATTTTTGGTACTTTAACTTGAATGTGCGAAGAAAAGATGATTTTTGATGAAGCAGTTATATTTTTATAGTATAGAACTTTTGCAGTTCAACCGGATTAAAAAAACGCTATTGACCTGGGAATAACGATAAAAATACAATTTTTCGTAAAGTTTATTATTTTTGGGTACTTTAACTTTAGTCCGGGAACATAAGATAATTTTTGATGAGGTTTAGACCACGCAGGCACTTATATATCATCATAATATGGAAATTTTACGTATACCTGAATCAGTAAACAAATTATTCGCTTGAAAATAGCAAGGAAAATGTATTCTTTCGTGATTCTGGCCTTGCAAACTTTCAGAAGAGAACGTCTGAGTTTTGTAGAAAATTAACTTTGGTCAAACCGTTTAGTTTTCCATGCTTCAATTAAAAACTTGGATATGCCAGTGTTTGTAAAACCAAAATTTTTTTGAAGCATTATACTTGAACTATTTCAAATGGAAAGAGTTGATCATATTTTCTGAGTTCTTACTTTAGATTTGAGAATTCTCTAAACTATTTGTTGAAAATGGTTGAAATTGAAATTGTAACGTTGAAAATTGTATAGTTTCAAATTGAAGTATTAAAAGCACATCATTTCGAATTAAAAACAATTCAAAAGATAATAGCTTCATTTTGAAACTATTGAAAGCTTCATAGTTAAATATTTTAAATTGAAAGCGCTTGAAATCAAAAATTTTTAATTGAAACATTCAACCATACATGTTTTGAAATTTTAATAATTCTGAATGAAAGCTTTCTAAATTAGTCAATTTCAAGTTGAAGCGTTTGAATTTCGAAGCATTAGTAATTCAATTTTGTTAATTAAAAACGTTCCAAACTGGATAATTTTCAATTCAAATATTCAGAATGAGACAGTCTCAAATTTAAAGATCATTTGTGTATAATTTTATTTGTAACATCGACTAAAAAAGGCAAAGAAATAGTTAAAACGAATGTTGTAGTAAGGAAACCTTCTACTTTGGACGAAATACGTCATTGTAATTCAATATTAATTAACAGCGATTCTTGCCAATTGAGCAGCTGGATTCTATAGTCGCCTATATATTTCTTTTGTTAAATGTGGTGGGCCTGATTTTGATTCCAATTTTTGAATTATATAAAAAGTATTGAGTTCTTGTAAGAATTTCCATTTTCCCACTTTATTTGTTAATAAATAATTACCATAATTTTTTTTCAATCAGCTCAGATAATTCTCTTTGGAATTCAGTGGAGAATATATTGAAAAAATAAATTTAAAAATCGATTACGAATTGTTGACTTTAGGCTGTTTTGGAAGAATTTTTCACGTTTTCCCCCATTATACGGCCCCTGAATTATATTTGTTACGTTTTTAGGAACATTATTTAATTTGAAAAGTATACGTTGAGTTATTCTTAAATATTCATTTTGCGAATTATCAAATATTCCGAACAATATTAAATAAAAGAATAATTATTAGAATGATTAAGATCATTTCAACAGAAAAATGAGCTACTGACACTAGGCGTGAACACAACAGAATAGATTAGGTGTGCAAACAATTCTTGTATTTCGACTTCAAAGAAACGCTTGTAAATACGTTACGTTGAGGAAGGTGAAGTTTCCTAATATTATAACCTTCTCATTCTCCCAATAAAGTTAAAATTATTACACAATCACGATATTTTCATGAAATTCTTCAGTTGGCAGAATTTTTTATGGAATTTGGAACATTTGATAAACTTTTTACATTTAAATAATTTAATTATAAGGCTTTCAATAATGTAATTTCCTCGAATTTTTTGAGACATAAAATGTTTCAATTTTTCATATACTGCGTTTCAATGTAGGCAAAACAGAAATCGTTCCGGCTATTTTCGCAAAAGGAAAAAATATATTTTGAACCATTAGTTAGAACAGTTCTGATTAGAGTTTTGGCCTCTCCTCGAAAAAGTTCTATAGAAAACTGTTATCCCACTTCTCGATGAACCCGCAAGATCCAAAGAGATGCACACTTTGAATTTTTGAAGAAACCCAACAAATTTTTAATTTTTAAGAGTTCCAGGAGTTCTGATTGAGGTTTGTTCAGCCCGGAAGAGTTTAATAAAACCTATTGTACAACTTTTGGGTCAACGCTGGAACTCCAAATTTTTTTTTAATTTTTGGGTATATTCAATAAATGCTCTAGCTTTGTAGATTTTAGGTCAAGCGACAGATTTTATCTAGTTTTTCTGCAAAACTCTTTTTGGCTATATTCAAAGTGTTGCAACTTTTTGTATTTTGGGTTTATTCGGAAAATATTATACGAGCTTCCTATATACATCCTCTGGAGGGGGGGGGGGGGGCTGATTAGAACTCCTGGAATTCTTGAAATTTAAAAATTTGAAAATGTTTGCGTATCTTTAATGTGATGTAGTTTTTTGGATTTTGGGGTAATCAAAAATTGTTTCGGGAGTATTCACAAAACTATTTCGCAGGAAAACAGAACTCTGATCAGAATTTCTAAAATTTGACCAATTTTTTTTTAATGAAATTTAAAAAATGTAACTTTTCGTTGTACAATATTTCCTTTTGACTGGTTATTAGATATTAGGATGGATAGTAAGCTGGTAAAGACCTCTATCTTATTATTATTAATGTAACGTTTAGGTTTTTGAAGTTATTGAAATTATGTTTAGCTAGAACTCCATACATCTTTCGGAACTAAAGACTTTTACAAAAACGTCAAATTTCCTGAAAGTCGGTTATGATTATTTCCTTGACAATTTTTTTCAGTGAAATGAACGGAAATATCTTTCAAAATCATCAGAAACTTTAAATATATATTTAATGTACTCAGAATTCTAAAAAAAGTTTACTCTTTCAAAAGTGGGGGGAATGTGCCTTAGCCCCCTATCTCGAAAAAACTACTTTTGACCTATTTAAAGGCCTGAATTATTTTTAAAAGTTATCAGGATCTTTAAAATTTTCGAACAGGATGTCAGAACTCTGAAAACAATTTAATTTTGATCATAAAAATTAATAATAAAAATTTGTGCTTTGTTTGAAGTTTGATAAATTTTTGAATTATTTAAATATTGTGTAGACTGTATATTTACCAAAAAATTATTCTCACATCTACTAGAAACAGCGCTTAAATTTGTGGATCTGGTGAAAGCTGGTTTTATTATTTTTTTATTTTCTGAATTCCATAACTTATTATATTTGTGTACAATCGCAAAATATCATTAAAATAATTTGTAAATCTTTGCAGTCTTGTCTGAATTTTTGACTAATCGAAAAATTTTATAAGGTTAATTTCTAAATATATTTAATATCTACTGAAAATTTCGAATAAAACTTTTTAATCTGTTACAAAAAGTTATTTTTCCTATATTTAAAACATTTACTGATTTTTATCAAATTTAAAAAAGTCATTGAGAAAATTTATAAATCTTTTTCTCATATATCATAAACTTTGACAAGGTTTTTTTAAATCATAATTTTTTTTTCTTTAAAAAACTAAACAAAACATTTAATACTATGTAACTATATAAAAAAATATTTTGACATCTACTAGAAACAGCGCTTTTTGTGGATCTGATAAAAGTTAGTTTTTGCTTTTTTTTACTTTTTAAATTTTACAGTCTATTAAATTTGTGTTCAGTCGCAAAATATTATTAAAACAATTTGTAAATATTGACAGTCTTGTTTTAATTTTAGACTAATTATAATTTTTTTTATTTTGAGAATGCTGGAAACGAAACAATTAAAAATATGAAGCGTTCAAAATTTTGAAATGAAATCGCTTAAAACTATTTATTTTAATTTTTTAACGGAGTGTCTCGTCGTCCCGAAATTCGGGACGAGTAGTGAAGTATTTTTATAAGCTTGGCTAGTTGTTCCGAATTTTCGGGACGACTAGTCCATCCCCTTTTTCAACTCCCCCAATTTTTCGGGACGACTAGCCACAGCCTTTTTTTAAATATATTTTCTTTATTCATATATTCGTATAATTAGAACAAAACAAAAAATTAAACAATTAAAATTAAAATTATGATTACAATTTCAAATCGTAAAATTTAAAAGTTTCAGTTTGAGAATCGTGTAGCTCTTTTCCCTAGTCAAATTTACTTGAATGTTATGCAGTTACATTTTTTTAAATCTTCGATAGAAAATTAATCATACATAGAGAACTTACATATACGGTATCGATAACTTAGAAATAGTACAATTTTAAAGGTGCGATTTGAAATGATCTAATTATGAAAATTTTAATTCGGTATTATTCGATTTGAAACATTCTCAAAATAAAATGTTTTAATGGCAAACATTTCTACAGAAGTCGATTAAAAAAAAAGTTCTTTTTTCAGTTTAGATCTCCTCAGATGAAAATCTTTCATTCAAGGCCTTTCAAAAAGAAATTTTCAATTAGTTTTAATTAATAGAAAATAAAATTTGCCTTTCATTATTCCTAACAAAAAAAACTCAACTTTAATTTAAGTGCTTTTTACGCTATTTTAGCTAACTTTGAATGACCAGAAAGTCAGGTAATAATTGTTGTAATGTTTCAGACTATCGTACTTTATTATCGTTAGTTGTTAAAGGTTTAAAGGAGAGGCCATATAAGGCTGTTGTGTTTATTATATTCCAAACATGTTGTTGTTCTCATCTCATAATATCCAGTAGGTACATTTTATTTTTTTAGCTATGCCCATTTATTTTTAAATTCCAAAAATTAAGGGGAAGGGGGACGGATTTAATGTAACTTTTAGGGAATAACTTAAAGTTACTTCTTTCACTAAAGTAACTGTACCAGAGTTACTTTTTTGCAAAGTAACGTAACTGTAAGGAGATGTTAAAAACAAAGTAACTTACATAACTTTGATTTAGGGCCAGGTGAGCCTTGATAGTAGTCCCTGTATGGCAGAGTAACGTCCCTCTGTTCCTCATTATTATGTTGCACCAGTTGATTACCAAAGTTTGCAGGAACTTGTGTGGGCACACAACCACCTTTACAGACTACGTTGCCCTGCAAACTCAATTCTGTAAAAAACAATAGGAATGGATGAATTCTTAATTCCTAATACTTACACTGACAAGGAGAGGTCCCGAGATGGGGGACGCCAATTCTGCTGAGGCTTTATAAGGTGAAGATATTGATCGATTAGGTGCGTATTTTTTATTGTGATCCAATGGGCATTATTCTTCCAGGTATCGACGTTTGAGTATTGACGCTTGAGCGCTCTCTCGCTAATACTGAGTCGAGCGGTGTAAATACTCAAATCTCTCTAACCCGGAAACCGAGGCCCAATGGATTGAAAGAAAAAATACGTACCTAAAGGCTTTTAATGTACATTCTATAAAGCCCCAGTGAAATCGGCGTGGCGCAAAGTAGGGCAAAAAAAGTCCGCGGACAAATTGATTTTCAGAAGACAATTCTTTTCGATTTCAACTTTTTTTTTAGAATAAAAGCCAACAAAATTTCGCATAAATTCTACAGAGCAGATTATTAAAAAAAATTTCATTAAACCCTACTAAAAAAACAGTCAGGAATCGTCACAAATGGTCAGAATTTCTGACGATTTCTGAACATCCTGACCATTCCTGGCGAGTCTGACTATTTCTGAAGATATGCTAATGCACATCCTATAAGGTAGCTCATCGGCTAGGACCGCAGGTAGGCTAACCGAAAAGGATTCAAAATTAAAAATAAATTTTTTTCAATGTTGCCTATACAGATTCAAAAGTTAAAAATTAAGAATCTACGGGTTTCGACGATTTCAGATACCTAAACATTTTCTTGCAAAATGTTCAATTACGATAAATATAATGTATCTTGTAAGGAGGAAGAGATACGTCAAAACAAACAAAATTTTCAAATTCACCTTTAGAATTATTTAGTATATAAATATTAATAATTAAATATAAGTAAAAAGAGAATATGCATAATTAAATATAAATAAATGAATAATATAAATAACCTAGGAAATATAAAAGGTATTAGGTTTTATGGCATTCTATTCTTGGACCCCTAATACAAGGATTATCCTTCAAACTCAAGCTCTGACGATTTCTGGACGTTTTCTCATGAATTCTGACTTTTCGTGACGATTTCTGTCGAGAAATGTAACAAAAGTGGTCAGAACTGATCAGAAGTCCTGACTTTTTTTCTGACCATTCCTGACTTTTCTTTTAGTAGGCTTTTTAGTATTTTGAGAAATACTTGGATTCATTTCAAGATAACTAGAAACAGTAACAAAAATATCCAAAAATGTTTTCCAGTAGCAACGCAGCCCATGTAACACTGTATTGGTGTCTCTGATTATAAGTTGCTAAGGTAGATTTTTTCTTGTTTTTCATAAATTATTTTACCCGAATTATTCGTTTTAACATTGAATTTCGTATTCATTAAAGTTTTAAAATCATGGACGTTAACATTTTTAAATGTTAATAAAATCTCCCAAAAAATTAAATAAATTTCACTGCAATATGTTTGCAGTGCTTAAATACAATGTTCTCGAAAATCTCAAAAAGATCTACAAATTTGCTTAAGACAATTTTCTTATGAAACGCACAGCCAGCTAGAAAAAAGTTGAGTAATAGTTCCTCATTGGGTAACAGTTTTCTTAACAATTTCAGTTCCGTGTAAATAAGCTACGTGACCTCTATCAATATAACGCATTTACGAGTGTTTGCTTTAAAATGGAAAAACAAGTACTTTTATTTAGTAAATTTTATTTAGGAACTAAAGATAGAGTTGTTCTTAATTAATTATTTTGCGAATCAAAAAATATCCTGAATAATGTTAAATTATCATATATCCTCTTCTATCGAAATTTTTTTAGAAAATTTCTAAAAAGTTCAAAATTGACGAAATGGCGGTGGTTTCTCTAAAAATATTCATATTCAAGTTACTTAAAAACTCCAGCGTTTTTTTCTATAGTTTTTTTTCTAGGTTCGTCCTAATGTAAAGAGTATATATATTTGATGATAGCCTCTCCTGTGTCCGCGTCTTGGAGCGAAGAGATTTTTTTTGTCTAAAAAATGAAATTCTACATTTCTTGCGAAAACGATACATGGTACGAAAGAAAAAAATGCCAAGGAACAAACTTCTTGATCTAAAAGAGTTCTAAAAAAATGACGCTTGACATGTTTACCTATCTCATGTTATTTTTGAATTTTTTGCGAAAATATGTATGAAATCCTTTAAGATTTATTTTTGTTTTCTCGACAATACAATTTTTTTATGGTGCGATAAAAAACCTAAAAGGATTTAATTTAACAGTTCTAACAACCTGTTATTAAAAGACTAATGAAGTAAGTTAGAAAAATAGAGGGTATCCATTATTTCAAAAATACCGACCTGAAATGAAAAAACTTTGATGCTAAAATTGTTGAAACTGTTAAATTATGTTCTTCTTTGTTTTTATAAAACGTTAAAATTATATTACTGAGGAAACAAACTTTCAAATAATTGTATACATATTTTCTCATAAATCTGGAAAATAACGCGATATAGCAAAAAGTGGAAAGAGACATTTTCGTAGAACTTTTTTTAGAGGAATAGTTTTGTTACTTTGACTTTTCTTGTATCGTTTTGGCGAGAAACGTGAATAATCGTTTTTCAGACAAAAAAAATCTCTCTTCTCTCCAAGGCGTGGACACAGGGCAGACTATCATGGAATATACTTTTTACATCAGGACGAATCTAGAAAAAAGAAAAGAAAAAATGCTGGGGTTTTTAAGTAAAGTGACTTTGAAAATTCTCAGAAAAACAGCCGCTTCATTATTTATTCTTTTGAGTACGTGTTTTCACATCAAATGGAGCAGAAGCAAGGAATTTCAAAAGGAACTTAAAACGTCAATACACCCAGGAAAAAAATCGATTGAATGGAAAATATTTGAATCGGAGAATTTAAGAATGCCGATTCACGCGAATAGCGGTCTATCGGTTTGTGAAATTTGTAATCGGTCTCATAAATTTAATTATTTCAATCGGTCACCATACAATCACCAACGACTCAAGCAAATTTCGTTAAATAGTCTAGTAAATGTTGTTCCGATTCAAAAAACTGGAAAATAATTCGACGAGATTTGTCTGAATTGTTGGTGGCTGTATGTTGGACCATTGAAATGATTGAAATTCGCGTGAATCAGCATTCTTAATTTCTCCGATTCAAATAATTTCCATTCAATCCATTCTTTTGTACTGGGTGAGTTTTATAAAATAAGGTCTTATTCAACATAAGAAACTGAGTTATAATAACATAACTAAAATTAGAAGTTTTTTAGTTAAATTTTTTGATAAAAATTACTTTTGGACAGCTACACGGATAAAAATTAGCACTAAATCAAGAAAATATCGGTACGAATGCGGACGATAGAATATTTTCATGATCCAAGATAATTGGTCTTGTCTCAGAAAAGTGCACTTAAATGTAGAAATTGAAGTAGCTTCAATCTAGATCATTTTATTGAGACAAGAAATATATTCCTAGATCAAGAAAATATTGTGTCGTCCATATTAGTAGCGACATGTTCCTGATTCAATTTTTTCTAAAATTAATATTTTTCGATAAAAATGACAAAAATGATTTTTCAGATTTTTTGTTACAAAAACATTTCAAAACTTGTGATATTGATGAAAAATATTTAAGAGCACCACTAGGATACGTGGTTTTTTTGGGGCGTGGGAATAGGGGTTCGGCGTGAGTGGGTGGAGAGGGTGCAGTTCACATCCACTAATGCCGACCCCCGTTTCCAACGGCCAAAAAAAACCACGCGTCCTCATCATGGGCATTTTAAATGGCCCACACCCCCTCCCACCACTCTGGCCGACCCCTTTTCCAAGGCGCTAAAAAATATGTTTTCAAAAATCAATATTTTTCGAGATTTTGAAAGAAAACTAATCTTAAAAAAAGTGAAAATTATTAATAACTTCATTTATATTGATTCGCGCCAAAAATTCTTTGAGTGCGTTCAACTAGGGTCTAAAAGGAACCCCTAAGCCAGTTATCACGGCAATATTCTTGGGTAACCTTTTCGGAAGTATACACTGAACTAGTGAATGATTGTCATATTCTGGATACAAAATTATCTGCAGAACTAAAAAAAAATCGATTTTTAAACTTCACTCTGTAAAAGCTCAATTTACTATTTGGGAAGGGAGGGTGAGGGGCTTCCCAAATTAAGTTTTTTCAAGAACGGCTCTAACAACAGTCCAACAAAATATGACCTATGTATTCATGGAATGAGACATATCATTTCCAGAGTAGTTTCTGCTCTGAATCTAAATCTTCTCTCTGTTTTTTCCTAGCATGTCAGGTTTTTGAGATTTGTTGAGTCAACATTTTTTTCGAAAAATCAAAAATCATATGATAAAAGAGTGTAAAAAAATTTGAAACAAAAAACAATACCTGATCTCCATGCATCTTTTAACGCAAAATCCAAACATGGTTTTATTTTTTCAATATCTTGTACGGTTTCTGAGATAAATAAAAGAAAACTATAAAAAACACGAAAAAAATGGTTTTACAAAAAACTTTATACTTATCTAAATACCATTTATTTTTTAGTCAACTGAGTGTTATTCTCTTTGTTTCTTGATGCAAAAAAAAATCAAAAAAGTTTATGGTTGCAGTTGCAACTATTCGAAAGTACATGGCAGAGAAGTTGTCTCCTTGGCAGTAGAACGACTGTGCATGGAGCAACTGTGCACCAGCCCAACTGTACACGTCAAGAACCGTTGGTATAATTGTGAACATGTGGGCTGCAGCTAGAACCGTGCACTGGCCCATCTGTGCACATCCAAATTTCGACGTGAGAGTTGGGAGTCTCGTGACTGTGCAGGTGCACAGATGGGACACTTCCAACTGTGCACGTCGAAATTTAAACGTGCACAGATTGAAACCTACCAACGCAACGGTTCACATGCAGAGATGGTACCCCCCCCCCCTTCAACTGTGCACTTACCAATTAATACGATCAGATTTTTCATTTACAAGTTCACGTGCCACTATGTACTTGGATTTGCATGTTGAAAATCTGCTTGTATTAATTGAGAAGTACACAGTTGAGAGTCTCCAATATGTGCACGTAATAATTGGTACGGTACCATCTGGCACGTTTAAATTTTGACGTGCACAGATGGTACCCTACCAATGGTTCACGTGTACAGATGGTACCCTCCCAACTGTGTACGTCGAAATTTAGACGTGTACAGATGGGTCAGTGCACAGTTGTACCAGCGGCCCACGACGTGTACAGTTGCTCTGTGCACAGACGTACTCCTCCCAAAGAGATAACTTCTCCGCCATGTATCTTTTGGATAGTTGCAGCTGGAACTATAAACTTTTTTGAAAATTTTGATTCAAAAAATCTCAAAAACCTAACGTGCTGAGAAAAAACAAAGGACATATTTGGATTCAGCACAAAAAACTACTCTGGAAATGATATATCTCATTCCATGAAAACATGGTTCATTTTTTGTTGAACAGTGCAATTGTTTCTAGTTTAGTCTCAAAATGATCGTGAGATATCACAGAACAGAAAAAACTGGGAGGTGCAAGATATTTTGGATTGAGTTCCATTAAAGTCAACCGTGATTAGTTGATTTTAAGATAAAATTTTACAAGACTTACCGATAGAATTGAAAATAACGGCTGATGTGAAGACCAGCGTATAAACGATCTTCATTCTTCTTCAAATGCAGAAAAAACTGATTATTTTAGAAGAATGAAAATGTGCATATTTCGTGTGTATATATACTATTCGGAGATATTTGAGTTTTTCCCCTTCCTAAGCACAGATCGTAAATGGATAGTGTGGGCACGGAGAACGTGTTTGTTTTTTAAATTGAGAAGCAGATAAAGATTTCTCTAATATTGCTCAACAAGCGACCTGCATTTTTACATTCTTATCTATACGAAAAGGTAAGAAAAAAAGAAGATTCAGAAAATATAGATCGTTTTTTGTGAATACGATAACTTTCGAAGGATTTATCGGATTAGATTGCCCTGTGGCACAATGTTTCAAGGCCTAAAAAGAAGGGATGGGTTCGTTAACTAGCCAGTTTTTACTGACGGTTCTGGTTTTATCCATCAAAAATACTTTTTTTTATATACAAATTTCAATTTTCCATCAAAACTATACGAGATACGAAAAAACGTTAACAAACAAATTTATTTTCCGGATAAACTATGCAAAACACGATAAAATGTACCAAAAGAAAATTGTTTAGGGGTGGATTCAGCTGAAACTTGATAAATATGTAGATTATAAGGGCTCTTATAATCTACATATTTGTCAAGTTTCAGCTAAACTCACCTCTAAACAATTATATTTACCAAGTTTCAGCCAAATCCACCGAAAGCCATTTTCCCATACATTTAATGCGGGGTTCTTTCAATTATTGCATTTTACCTAAATCATAAACCTTTGAATCCTTTAAATGTTCAATGTTCAATTTTTCTGTTCTCTTTTTTGATTTAAATGTTCAAATTTCGAAAATTAAAAAAATTCTTATTGCTTCAAAAATTGTGTGAGTTTTATACATGTACAGTTTTTGCTATTGAACAATAATAAAAAATTACAAATAAAAAAAGTGTTTTCCTCAATTTTTTAAAAATATGTCAAAACATGTATTTTTTGTATTGAGTTACATGCACACGTTTTAGGAAAAAGTTGAATATGTCCAACCTGAAAAACTTTAAATCACGAAACAAGTTTTGAACTGAAAAAACAAAATGATATATGTTCGACATAGGGGAAAGCACCCTACAGTAGATAGAAAAAAAGTCAACAGCATTTAACTGCATCAGTTTCCAAAAATAAAAAAGATGATCATTTTTAAATAAAGCTTACATATTCAATTGAGTATTCTTATAGAAAAAAATATCACGAAATTAATTAATTAGCTGTGTTAAACATTTTTATTATATCTGGTCAAGGGTACGATTTTGGCACCTTTGTCCATCAATAGATAATCGTTTCTGGTATTGCTCCTGGGCAAGTCAGAATACTCAATTCTGGATAATTATAATTTATCATTAGTATAATTACAATTAAAATCAATTTATTGAGTAAATAATAGTTGAAACTATGATTATTTCACAAAAAACGCAAAAGTTTAAATTATTGACATTTTTTGTATCTCTGATATTTCGTAAGATTGGTACGATTGGTACGAGATGTTTAATCTTCATAATACAATTTAACCTGACGTGCGATGACAGAAAAGTGCAGCTTTTCTACATACCTTAATCCTAAAAAATTATATCTTTTCCGAAAAGCTCCTTAAAACACAATTGAAATTTATGAACTTTTTAATAACTAATAATTTACACTATTTTCTTAGTTTATTATTTACAATAATTTGAATTTAAAAACTTCGCGAATCAAAATAAACAAACAAATACAACCTTTAACTTAAAACAACTGCGAGATAGTCGCAGAGCTGCCAATTTTGACAGAGACATTTTTTGTAATTTTCCGATTACCTACTGTTGGTTATCTACTGTTGGAAAATGTAATATCCAATAAAAAGTTCTTAAATATTTATAAATATTAAAGAAAGAACACTTTGTATTAATAAATATTGTTCATTAAACTCCAAGCTTTGATTCTAATCTATAAACATGTCATAAAAATGTTTCATTATGTTAATAAGTGTGAATAAAGAAGAGGTGAAAATTTTTTTTCAGGTTAAAAATGAATTTTTTGCTCTCACTCATCAATTAAGTATAAAATTTCAATGAAACTTCGTCAGAAGTATCCTTGCTGAAACGTTATACTAACAAAAGTAATGAACATTTTTTGTCAGTCTTCCTGTTAATTAAGATTATCTACTGTAAATCATTATCCACTGTAGGGTGGTAGCCCCTACTCAACTTTTTCCATAATGTGTTCATATCACTCTATATATATATATATAAAAACATGTTTTTTGCATATTTTCCAAAAATTCTAAATGAGACAAACAACTTTTTATTTTATTTTAATTTTTGTTCACTATCTTAAAATCAAAATATAAAAAAAAAAGATATTAACAAATTTTTTCTTTTACTTTTTTCGGATGCCAAACCACAAATTTTTTTCTCAGTTCAAACGATTTGACTAATTTCAGCTGTTTAAAATGTGTTTTCAATGTCTATTACGAACACAACTTCCTCGAGGAAGATGTATTTTAAACACCTGGACTACCGGGTTTAATTCTTAGAATGACGAGTCCCTGAAAACCCGATCAAGGTTGTCTGAAATTTTAGTTATGAACACAACTTTCTCGAGATAGGTGTATTTTGAACACCTGTACTATTATCAACGCCATCAATCACTTTATCATTTTAATAATTATTTTTCAACTCTAAATAAATCTCTGTGTTCAGAATGACATTTAAAAAAACCGCTTCCTTTCGCGGTCTACTTTCACAAATCCACACTTGTCATTCTGTTTTGCATACTGATGCTAGTACGCCCTGAAGTTGTGCTCATTAATTTGTATTGATCCTCCAAAGCGAATCATATTTAATTGAAATCCTAGATAAATATATTTAACAATTTATTAACAATATATATATATATATATATATATATATATATATATAACAATTTATTACCCCAAATTTGCGTGTGAAGCATAGAAAATACGTATATTTGCATCTTTTAATCAATTAAATATCAAGTGAATTTATTGCTGTACTTTAGAAATATTCTTCCTCTGCAGGAAGATTACGTAGATATATAGACTCATCATAAACATCTATGCTGCGAAAAATTCCGACAAATAAAACGTTATCAGTAGAATCAACATAGTTTATGAAATAAAATTTTGCCAAGTGATTCTTATTAATATCTGAATTAAGAAATTTATTAAATTGATAACATTTTAAAACTTTAAAAAAATTAAAACTTAGCGAGATTATTACTATAACATAACAAAATATAATATATATATATATATATATATATATATTAGGTTTATTTATTGTATGAAGCAAAAATACTGATTTTCAAATCCAGACACGCACACTAGCCTAAGTTGTACTTTTTTAGTAAACAAATTTTTGAACAAAAAATTCAAAATCGAAAATCATTTAGAGGTCGCCTGTTTGGGGTTTGCCTTCTATATTGATATTTTGTTGTTTTCATTTTCTCTGTGTCTTGAAAATGGGTGTATCAAATATGTATACGCATAGAATTATCCCATTATTTTTTTTCTTGATCGCCCTAATATATACATTAGGGCGTATCGAAAAAAAAGTTGTTTGCGCGAAGTTCTAATAGCAATGAAAACTTTCTTTTGGGAGTCAAAAACACTCCCCTAAAGATTCATTAAAAAAAAAAATTCCTTCTATCTCCGCATCGTAGACATAGCTAAAAATCACAAAAAACGAAGCACTTCTTCAAATTTGAACAGCAAAATTTTTTTTAGAGATTTGAATTACCAATAAAAATAGTTCAAAGCAAGTCGATTTATACCCGTATAGCGATAATTCCATTAAAATATTTTTTACCCTCCCTAATTCACTTTGAAATTTCAAAATATCGAAAAAAATCGACTTTTTCGCAATTTTCTTAGAGTTACGGCCATTTTTTCGACTATTTGACCACGAAATGTCTGATATACGTTGAGAAGAATGTATTTTCAATATGTTGCATCAATGATATATGCAGAATGTCGATATTAAAATCATTTTTATTGATTTTGGATTACAAGAAAATATCTAAAAGTGATATATTGCTCTTTATTTCGCAACAAGATTAATTGTCGGTGTCTAGATAAGGTAAAAATGTTTTCAAATGTATATATTATTGTTGCAACATACTGCAAATAGATTCTGATTAACGTATATCACACATTATATGGTCAAATAGTCGAGAAATTTACCATGAATCTAAGAAAATAGTGAAAAAGTCGACTTTTTTCGATTTTTTTAAACTGCGAAGTCAATTAGGGAGGGTAACAAATATGTTAATGGAATTATTGCTATACAAGTATAAATCGACTTGCTTTGAACTATTTTTATTGATAATTTAAGTCTCAAAAAAAATTTTTTTGCTATTCAAATTTGAAGAAGTGCTTCGTTGTTTGTGATTTTTAGCTATATCTACGATGCGGAGACAGAAGGGATTTTTTTTGTTATGAAACTTTAGGGGAGTGTTTTTGACTCACAAAAGAAAGTTTTCATTGCTATTAGAACTTCGCACAAACAATTTTTTTTTTCGATACGCCCTAACATACATATATGTATAAACCACCCGCTGTTCAACCTATTGTTGATTTAATTATATATAAGTAGTTTATCGAAATGGAAAAAGTGAGAGTAATTAGGAAAGTTTAGTAAAAGAACGCAATTATTGTCTAAAATTTTCAGCTTTCTTAAAATAATAAAGAACTGTTGCTTATCACGGAATATTTCGTAAGACAAATAAGATAAAAAGGAAGGGGATATTGTGTACATGTGAATAATCTATGCCAACATCACCAACAGAACGTATTTTCAAGGTGCTGATTCAAAATGGAAAAAACCATTATTTACAAATCTATTCCATTTTACCTTACTTTATTTCCGCTAAAAAGAATTCCTTTAATCTATGCACTCTAAAAAGCAATACGAAATTCGAAAAGACAATAGCACGCATCTCAAGAACGTTACGTGTGCCATTTTATACAAAAAAGAATCGACAACAAAAGTTCACTAGTTCATTAGTAACTGAAATTAGATGATTCGTTTGAAGATTGTAGACTATAAGTCGACTGAACTGCTAAAAAATCGAATTTTGGGCATAAAAACTGAAATATCTCTAGACGTAATTGAGCCTCTAGATAGTAAAAAGGCATATAAAATTTAGCTGACCTTTCGGGCTGGCCCCTTAAACGGAGAAAACAAATTTTCAAAAATAAAATCTTTAAAACTGCATTCTTATGGAAAATTGTATGGCGCATATTTTTTCTTCCTAAAAAAAGTTGTGTCCTTTGCCGTTTTTGTAATGAACGAGAAACATTGTATTTATATGAAAAGAAAATTTGTCATGAACTTTGACTTCAACTCGCTCCGCAACGCAAATTTATTAATATTTTAACCGCAAGTTGAAACGGTTTTCGACTCGACTGTTCTGGACATGACGAAATTCCCAAAACGAATAATTTATGTTATGGAAAAAAGCTATTACATTTTTTGTGAAACATAATCGAAACAGGGTTAGAAAAATTTCTATCGCTTTATCTATTAGTAATTTCTGTTTGCTTTTCTCGAGCGTATGTGAGCACGAAACACCGGAGCTTTGGCGGTCGGCCTTCAGCTCGCTTCTGTTTGATCTAAGAATTATCTTTCAGTCAATTCTGTCTGTTTTTACCTGAATAAATTATACTCATTTTCCACTTTTTTTATTTTATTTATTTTACATATGTTATATGAGATTGTATTATTTAATTCCAAAAAATGGGTAATTATTATTAAATAAAAAATGACCAGTACTCATAAATTTTCAACTAAAAATTCAATATTTAAATTTTTAAATAACAAAATATTTGGTAATAAAAAGAAACGAATTTCCAATAAAATAGTTAAATTTTCAACCAAAGAGGTGAATCTTGAAAAATGAATTTTTAACAAAATAGTTTAACATTCAACAAGTAGTCGACTTTTCAATCAAAAGAGTTATTTTTTAACCAATCAGTTAAATTTTCAACTGTATAGTTGAATTTTCTTCGAATCTAAACTGATGAAATTCCAAGCTAAAAATGCAAGTTTTTTGCAAAGCAGTTGAATTGTCAAACCTAAAAATATAAATTTCCAACAAAAAAGTTAACTTACAACCAAATAGTTTAATTTTCCACCAAATTGTTGAAGTTTGAAGCAAAAATTACCAAAGTTCTACAAATCAGTTGAACTGTCAACTCAAAAATATATATTTTTAACAAAAAATTTAATTTTCGACCAAAAAATATTAACCTTTAATCAAACAGTTAAATTTTGAACCAAAAAGGATGAATTTTTAAGCAAGAAGATTAATTTTCTACCAAAAAAGAGTAATCTTCGAAAAAATACATCTATTTTTAACCAAATATGCAGTTGAATTGGCAACATAACTTAAATTATTTTTTGTTTTGATTTTCCTGTTCCTGAGGAAGTAGTCTAAAGAAATTCGCACGTAGAAAATACGCAAAAAAAAATAAGAGCGAGTTGCATCGGCCGAGACTCCAGTGCAGTGCACTCTTACGCACTTGAGAAAATTAAATTGAATGCTTATCATTTTCTAACAAAAATTATACCCTTTGGGCTTGTTGTGTTGTTCAGCAAAGTTAAATAGACAACTGTTTAAAATTCGACGTCAAAGTAATAATAAATTTATGTTCCGCAGCTAGATGAAGTCAAAATTCTTGACAAATTTTCATTTTACAAAAATAATAAAACTTACCCTGATGGAAAAATTGTTACAAAAAAGTATAAAAAGCTAAAACTATTTTCACAGGAATCTACAAATAAATATAATAAATTACAACCAAAAGTACAAGAAAGTACCACTTTTTTCTATTATTGGGACGAATTTTGTACTTTTTTGTATTTTATAGTATATTGTTGTTTTTTATTGTAGTTTTAATTTCCTACAAGAATTTACAACAAAGTACTACTACAAGAATTCACAACTACAAGAATCTACAGGAATTTATAGGTTTTGCAGCCAAAAAGTTGTTCTTTTTCGACCTAGGATCGCCTAGGATGACAAATGTTTAGAATATTGCAATTAGATATATATATATATATATATATATATATATATATATATATACCATTAAACCATTTCCCTTTCAGGGTAGGCGTGACACTACCCGATTCGGGTAGTGTTTCTAGGTTTTTCTTGTAGTTATAAATAACTACAAGTGTGGGCTCACCACACCCACGATGTGCCAACAGCACTCATGTCAGTATTCTTGAATGGTCACCCATCCAGGTACTAACCGCGTCCAACGCTGCTTAACTTCAGTGATCTGACGAGAACTGGGTTTTTCAGCGTGGTATGGCCGTTGGCCATAATTTTAAATAAAGATGTGTATATGATCGCTATTACACAAAAATCTTCTATGTTTAAACTTTAAAGGAATGGTAGAATATGAAAAAATAATAATGAATAATCGCTATTAAACAACAACAAAACTTACGTTCTAAGTTTTTTTAAAATATATAGCAATCGATCGAACACCGTATATGTCATTTAAAATGATGTCTTTGCAATGTTCTCCATATTTGTCATCCTAGGCCGCAAAAGAACAACTTTTTTATTGCAAATAAAAATTGAACAGTTGAGAAACAATTGATCAAATTGATCTGAAAAATGTAGAATTTGTATCTTCAAGTGTATCTTCAAGTGTTCGAATCTTTTAATTTTAATGACCGTGATCAATTCTTTCTCTACTGTTTAATTTTCATTTGCAGTCAAAAAGTTGTTCTTTTTCGACCTAAGATGACAAATATTGAGAACATTGCAAATACATCATTTTAAATGACATATATGGTGTCCAATCGATTGCTACATATTTGAAGAAAAAAAACTTGAAACGTAAGGTTTTTTGTTGTTTAAAAACGATTATTCATTATTGTCTCTTAATATTCTACAATTCCTTTAAAGTTTAAACATAGAAGCTTTTTTTTAATAGCGATCATGTACACATCTTAATTTAAAACTCTCTAATTGCAATATTCTGAACGTTTGCCATCCTAGTTCGTTAAACAACAACTTTTTGGCAGCAAAACCTGTAAATTGCTGTATATTCTTGTAGCTGTAAATTCTTGTAGTTGATCAATTCCACGTCAAATCATCTAAAGAATTTTAGCTATTGTTAGTCATTTTGCGGTTGCCCTTATGACAAAGTTTTTATTATATATATGATTTTAAAAAAAAGTTAAACAACCCCCGCAGGGTCCCACTAAGTGCAACTGCCATCCAAAAAATATCAATAGCCCCCAGTAGCACCGCGGTAAATCACACCTATGGCCACGTCTCACATCCGTGAGATGGGTGTTCATAGGCAACGACGAAATCACAACGAAAGGCCGGCGAAACCCTCGTGTGTCTTGAGGACACGAAGCGATCCAAGGATGACAGCTTTCTGCATCCATCTCGGAAGTGCCTTGGCATATTGTTGGTACGCGGGTATGGCTTCAAGGTTACGAACCAGTGATAGTTTCGCACCTCCGAGAGCACCTATCATAAGGACAATTACTTGTACCGAATATTTTGGGTACAGTCGATGTAGCTCTCTTTTAAGGTCTTGATACCTCTCCTCTTTTTCTTTCTCCTTTGCAGTGATGTTGTATTCGGACGGAGCCGAGAATTCGATCACGAATATAGTTCGTTTCTCGAAGTCTTTGACATCAATGTCAGGCCTCGAGTGCGCAACGGAGACTGCTGCCCGAAAATCGTAGTTCCAGAAAATTTGGCACTTCTCTTTTCGGACAATTGACTCTATCTCCCTTGGAGCGTTGGGCAGGGCAGGGTCGCAACCGACACCGTAAGAGCGAAAAAGATGGTAATAAAGCACTCTTAGGGCCGCATTATATCTATAGATATACGTCGTTCCTTTGTGGGTCGGAGACCCTGATAGTATGTGTTCTAGGTAGTCAGCGTGTGCATGACACGCTCTGCAACTATCACTGGGAACTTCTTGACATAAAATGCGGTTACGGTACTTTAATGTGGAAATGACACCTTCCTGGCATGCGAAAATAAAACCCTCTGTACCTGAATTAAGCCCTGATGATTTGAGGAAAGCAAAAGTTTGCTCCTTCGACAAGGACTGTTTTTCTACATTTCTGTGAAAGTTTTCGTGCATTTTCTTGTCGAGTAGCTTTTGGTGAAAATGTTCAACCTCTGCTTTCTTCACCTTGGTTTTTAGAAGTGAAGCATCTAGATGAAGTAATGCACTTTCCTCACTTCTGATGTTAAAATTCAGGCCAAGGGTCTCGGCCGCTTGCTCCGCGGCTTTGTAAAGGAACGCTCCTTCGCCAATCATCTCGTGGTTCCTGACCATATTTAGGAGAGGATCTCTGCCATTCGCGCTGTACTTAGAACAATCCGGTTATGATATATATATATATATATATATATATATTCGGTATTGATTCCTTGGGATTCGAACCGAAGGGCCTATGACAAAGCCACCGGACGCGTCCTCGGGTTGCGGATAGAGGGTCCCTGTACCAAGGGTTTCTGCTGAATATGGTTACAATAATTAATAAGCAGTCGCGGACAATTGTCCAGGGATGGTCCCGAAGGAATAACCCCTAAGCGGAGGTGTAACAACCGTGCCGAAAGCTGAATGGCACCTGGGTGAGGTGTCTCAAACGGTGACTCTAGGATACCGGGCGACCTTTCAGAGTATCAGCCTTATCCTTGCACGCGGGGCTCTACAAAGATGCACTAACCCTTTTCCCTAGCTGCTCGTGGGAACAACAATGACAACACCAAACATAGTTGCAGGAAATGCGGTTCAAAACAATCGAACGCGCAGGGCTCCCAACAATGGGTCGGACAACAATGCCGACTACCCTAGAGTTGGGGGAGCCAATGAAGACGGAGTCAATGCGATTGACCGGCGGAATCTCGTTACTTTTGAGTGGACGGATCGACTCAGGGACGACCTGCTGGAGTCCTATGATACCAGTATGGCCCCTGAACGAAAAGGTTACATGGCGCGAC
>CAKNYM010052409.1:64015-75776 GCA_932195095.1 Andricus curvator
ATAGTTAAAAGTTTGTCATAAGGACAACCGCAGGATTTCGGCGGGAGCGGGTGCTAATCTGAAAAATTGCACCCGATCCGGTGAAAGTCTTGTGCACCCTGGGGACACGGAGCGACCCAAGGACGACCGTCTTCTCCATTTTCCCGGCAAGTGTTTCAGCATTTTGTTGACTCACAGGGATGCTTTTCAGGCTATTAACCAGTGAAACCTTGGTTTTTGTCAGCTGGTGCCAAAAATTCGATAACGAACATGGTTCGTTTCTCGAAGTCAAGGAGAACTATGTCAGGCCTCGAGTGCGCAGCAGAAACACTTGTCGAGTATATGAAGTTCCAGTATATGCGGCACTTCTCATTTTCGACAATTGACTCTATTCCCCTAGAAGCGTTTATCAAAGCGATATTTGGGCTAATGCCGTAAGAGTGACAGAGATGGTAATAAAGCACTCTTAGTGCCGCATGGTGCCTTTGGATGTAGGTCGTTCCCGCATGAGTTGGACAACTAGATAGTATGTGTCCTAGATGCTCGGGGTGTGTATGATACGCTCTCCTAGGTGCGAATTGTCGGTCGGGCTATGGATGGCCCAACCTTTGTAAGGTCGGCCCAAAATTGTGAGCCAATGGTCGGGCCAACCAGCGTAATGATAACGCATGACGTCCTTATTTTACACAGTTGGGCCAACAACAGTTGTCATGGTTGAGCCAACCGCGGCATACAAGGTTGGCATGCCATTGGTTTTCAAAGTTGGCCCAACTTTGTGAGCCAATGGTCGGGCCAACCAGCGTAATGATAACGCATGCCGTCCTATTTTACACAGTTGGGCCAACAATGGTTGTCATGGTTGAGCTAACCGCGAAATACAAGGTTGGCATTGGTTTTCAAAGTTGGCCCAACAACGCTGGTTGGCCAACCGTCGGACGGTCGGTCCAACTTTGTACGCCACTGGTCGGGCCAACCAGCTAAATGATAACGATCAACCGCCTTTGGCTTCACAACGTGGGCCCGACATTTGGTCCCATATATGGGTCATCTATTAAGATGATGTCTGCCCAACCTTGGACAACAATGTGGGGCCGACTTTGATTTTTGAAAGTACGTACTAAACAGGTGAAAATACACAAAATAGGTATTCAAAAAATAAATAATAATTGATGGCGAGTATTTCGACTATCAATGTTGATGGTCCTGCTTAGAATGAATACATATATTACATTTTTAAACATTATATTACAAATAAAATTTCTAACGCTACGGGTTTTCGAACCTACATCTATATCTGAATCTATCGCCTGGCAGTCGGGAGTCTTACCCATTACTCTATACCTGGAGAATTGAAAATCAATGAAAAAACCATCCTCATAAGCCACAGCTCAAGGCAGTTGAAAAGAAACAATTTTTAACTCTTTTTTCTCATTAATTTTTTATTATTATGCGACATCATGTAGATGTAAAATAAATTAACTGTTAACGGGAATATAAATAAAATAATTTTTAAATAAATAATTTAAACCGAATACAACAAATTTTTTCCACATTTTTGTTTTAATTTTTTTCAACAAATTTTTTTTCAAAAATTTTTCTTCAAACAATTTTTTTTCTAAAAATTTTTTTTCCAAAATTTCTTATCAAAAAATTTTTGTTAAACTATTTTTTTTCAAACGTTCTCCGTGTAATTTTTTTTCTCGCGTTTAAGGCCATTTTACAACTTTTGATAATGACACAAAGTGTCATTTTTAATGAGCATTTGAAATTTGCATCGACGGAACTTAGAAATTTTATCACGTACTGCGACAATTTTTTCAATTACAATTTTTTTAAACTTCCGTGTAACGTTTTGCTTTTTAGGTGTTTCAGACTATTTTAAAACGATTAAGAATTGCATCGAATGTAAATTTTTCGGAACATTTACAATTTATCATAAAGATGGAGCTTCGAATTTTTTTTCTTAAAAAAAAGGAACGGTTCGGGCCGCTCGTATCATTACAGTTATTCTGAACTAATTTGCCAAAGCCTGAACGACCGTCGACCCAACCTTGGGCCAGAGTTGCGCCGACGGTCGGCAGCAGAAAGGTTACTTGCACTGGATAATATTACGCAGATGGGCGGGACAACTATCGCCCAGAGTCGGGCCGACCGTAGTGTTATGGTTATTTGTAGCCAATTTTCCAAAGCCTAAACGACCGTCGACCCAACCTTGGCCCAGAGTCGGGCCGATCGTAGTGTTATGGTTATTTGGAGCCAATTTTCCAAAGCCTAAACAACCGTCGACCCAACCTTGGGCCAGGGTTGGGCCGGCGGTCGGCAGCAGAAAGGTTGCTTGCACTGGATAATATTACGCCGATGGTCGGGCCAACTATCGCCCAGTGTCGGGCCGACCGTAGTGTTATGGTTATTTGTAGCCAATTTGCCAAAGCCTAAACGACCGGCGACCCAACCTTGGCCCAGAGTCGGGCCGACCGTAGTGTTATGGTTATTTGGAGCCAATTTGCCAAAGCCTAAACGACCGTCGACCCAACCTTGGGCCCGGGTTGGGCCGACGATCGGCAGCAGAAAGGTTACTTCCACTGGATAATATTAGGCCGATGGTCGGGCCAACTATCGCCCAGAGTCGGGCCGACCGTAGTTTTATGGTTATTTGGAGCCAATTTGCCAAAGCCTAAACGATCGTCGACCCAACCTTGGGCCAGGGTTGGGCCGATGGTCGGCAGCAGAAAGGTTACTTGCACTGGATAATATTACGCCGAAGGTCGGGCCAACTATCGCCCAGAGTCGGGCCGACCGTAGTGTTATGGTTATTTGGAGCCAATTTGCCAAAGCCTAAACGACCGTCGACCCAACCTTGGGCCAGGGTTGGGCCGCCGGTTGGCAGCAGAAAGGTTACTTCCCCTGGATAATATTACGCCGATGGTCGGGCCAACTATCGCCCACAGTCGGGCCAACCGTAGTATTATGGTTATTTAGAGCCAATTTGCCGAAGCCAAAACGACCGTCGACCCAGCCTTTGGCCACAGTTGGGCCAACGGTTGGGTGAGTTTTGGAAGCCAATGTCGGCTTTTAACGTTGGCCCAACAAAGGTGGCTTCGACTTGCTATAGTTGGGCCAACCTTGGTTACCAAAATTCGGTTGCCAAAGCCGGCCTGACCTTGGGCCGACCGTCAACTCTGGCTGCCAGCCCAAATTCGCACCTGGGCTGCAGCTATCATCGGGAATGTCTTGGCTCAAAATGTGGCCACGGTATGCTAGAGTGGAAATGACAGCGTCTTGACATGCAAAAATGAAACCCTCCGTGCCCGACTTCAATCCGGGTGATCTAAGGAAAGTAAATGTTAGCTCATACGACATCGACTGATCTTCCACATTTCTGTGGAGATGCCGCGCATCCTCTTGTCGAGGAGCTGTTCGTGGAAGTTTTTCTCCTGTGCTTTCTTAATCCGGGCCTTCAGGAGTGAGTATTCAAGATGGATAAGATTTGATGCATTTTGCTCACCCCTAATATTAAAGTCAACGCCGAGTGTTTCAGCAGCCTCCTCCGCTGCTTTGTACAGAAACGCCCCTTTGCCCACTTCTTCGTGTTTCCTGACCATTTTAAGAAGAGGGTCTTGTCCATTTGCGATCCCAAAGACACTGAAGTTGAAAGAAAATACTCGTAATATCATCCGTTTCAAAGAGTTTTGTGACAACCTCGTGAGATCTGAGGAGGAATGTTCATCAATCACTGCCGAAGAGGTGAAAAAAGCACTTAGGGGCACGAAGAACTTTTCAGCTGCAGGACCAGATGGTATCAAGAACTTCTGGTAGAAGAAGTTTACTTCTACATACCAACATCTGGACCGCATATTCACCTCATATTTAAAGTCGGAAATGCCCATTTCGCAGTGTCTGGTGTTAGGACGCACTATGCTCCTACCGAAAAAGGCGACTTGTCCTACCCAGAGGTTGTTCAGGATTGTTCGAAAAATTGATCATTAACAGGTGCGTTTGCAAAGACGCAGCAGCCCATCAGCGGGTCCTTTTAATGGCCTGGATTGACTTCCGGAAAGCTTTTGATTTAACCTCTCATAGACTTATCATCTGTCTGTTGGAAAGTTTGAAGGTTCATCCACGCATAGTGAGATGCATAGAGAGATTGATGCCCCTTTGGAAAACAAGATGTACTATCTCATTTGGAAATTATCGTGTGACAAGAAACAACGTCACCTTCCAGAGGGGCGTCTTTCAGGGCGATACCATGAGCCCTTTGCTTTTTTGCATCAAACTTCTGCCTATATCTCTTGCACTACGCAATTCTCCTGGATACCTCTGCGGCGACACTAATCATCGCGAGAATTAGGTCACTCATGTATTTTATATGAATGACCTGAAGATCTATGCTTCTGGTGCAAGCAAACTTCAACTTGCTTTAAATGTCGTCAAAAAGTACAAAGGAGAGATTGGTATGGACTTTGGATTGGAAAAGTGTGCCAAGATTAATCTGAAGAAAGTAAAGTTCCCAGCGATAGGTGCAGAGCGTGTCATGAACACGCTGAGTACCTACAACACATACTATCCGGGTGTCCCACTCACGCGGGAACGACGTGTCTCTACAGAGATAATGCGGCCCTAAGAGTGCTTCATAACCATTTTTATCGCTCTCACGGTGTTGGCCGCGACACTGCCCTACCGAACGGTCCGAGGGAGATAGTCAATTTTCCAAAACGAGAAGTGCCAAACTCTCTGGAACTACGATTATTAGACAGCAGTCTCCGCTGCACACTCGAGGCCTGGCCTCGTTCCCCAAGGCCTCGAAAAACGAACTACGTTCATAATCGAATTCTCGACTTCAGCCGACTGCAATATCACTGCCAAGGAGAACGAAAAGAAGGAGAGGTATCAAGATCACACTAATCTCAATCATTGTCTGTCGTGTAGTGATTTTATTTGTTTGTTTTTTTTTTGCCGCGGAAGAGATAAAAGTGAGAAAGACAAACATTATCCGCGTTAAAATTAAAATTTATTAGATGAATTATGTAATGTTTTGAATTACTCAATAAATTACAAATGTATACCATTAAGCCATTTTCCTTTCAGTGATCTGACGAGAACTGGTTTTTTTAGCGTGGCATGGCCGTTGGCCATGTAAGTTGGCCATAAGTGTGTTAAATAAAAAATTAATATTTACAGTTAATCTTTATGACAATTTTTTCCACCACTCTCAGGCTGTGTAGAGAAAATCCGAAATTTTTGAAAATTTATCGCAGCAAAATTCTGCCGCCCCCCAAATTTTGCCACCCTGTGTAGCCTATATGGAAAATCCGCCACTGTTTGTTATCGAAGTCAAAATGAATTATTCAACTAATCTTTGGTATTATTTATTTTTCAACTATAAAATAGAATTTTTTACAAAGATGCAATTTGAAAAGATTTAAAAATGGAACCAAACCATATTCAATGTTTCGATATACGTTTTCAATTCAAGACTGTTTAATTTTAAACGATTTCACATCGAAATAATTTTAATGTTGAAAGTTCCGAGCTGAAAGCTGATCAACATGATTAAAACATTTTCAATTTACAGAATTCAAGGATAAAAAGGGGAAAGTCATAAAAAAATATAATATTTGAAATAATTCTGACGTTTTTATATAATAAACTTCAAATAATAAAACGAACCAATTGAAAAAAACAGGAATAAAAAAATAAAAGCTTCTCTGCAAACCAACTTCATGCTGTGAACAAAATGTATTGGCTGCGAACAAAAACAACTTTATACTGTGAACAATTGTCGATTATTATTATTATTATTAATAATAATAACAATAATTAACTATTCCTTTTGCATTCTATTACATTTGTGTAAAATTTGGCGCCCCCCCCCCCGTTTTTGTCAAACTTCCACGTTTTGAGGCCCTCTGAACCCGAAAAACAGGTTTTTACGAATGTGTCTGTCTGTATGTCTGTATGTATGTCTGTCTGTTTATATGTCTGTGAGCACGATAACTTTTGAAAAAATTAATCTATTAGATTGGCCTTTGGTACACTCTTCAAGTGTCAGAAACCGAAGGTCAAGTTCGTTAGCTAGATATGTATTTTGAATGGAAATTCAAAAAGTTAGAGCATTTTGAAAATTTTTGAGACCACTTGTTTTCAAGATTTACAAATTCTATGTACGGCTATTCGTAGTACTCAGAAACTCGAACAATTTATCCATACGACTTTTTTCGATAAAAAAAATTAACAGAGTTATAGTATTTTTAAAATAAATAAAAAAACGAAAATGAACATTTTAAGCCAAAAAACGCCCGATATGGAAAAAAGCCAGGAGAACAAAAACGTTGCTTTGTGAAAACCCTACAAGATTATCATAACAACTTTTTGATTTTTCATGAAAAATCAAACATTCAAATTTTGATCGCACAAAAAATAATAAAAAATTCCAGTTCGCCGTAAAACTATGCAAAATACGGGAAAACATGAAGTTAAATAATTATGCACCCAAAAAAGAGCCAAAAATTTGTTCACAATCATTCTTGGATAGGATGCGTATTTTTCGTTTTATTCGTAAAAAACAACATTAAAAATGAAAAAATTAAATTCTTGGACAAACAACATAAGTGTCACGGCCTGTGACCGTTATAAAGGGTGTCCCAGACTCAAGTGTCCGGACTTATATGGCCGTATAAAAATAAAATAAATCTAAAACTCCTTTTCCAAAAATCAGTTGAAGTTTTAGTTTTTAAGTCATCAAATATTTAAGCTGGTCCAATCAGGAGTGCCGTGTAAACTCGTAAACCGTGTAAAGTCGTCACTTGAGTCTGGGACACCCTGTATATACATAATATTTACTTATTTATGATAATAATCATTTATCAATATCAATTATAATAAATATTCAGAACCTATAATGTATCATTACTATAAGAGTAGTCTTTGAATATATTCCCTGAACAACACTTATTGACTACTGAAGTATCACGGCCTGTGATCGTTATATATGTAAATTAAAAAATATAAATTTCAGAAAATTTTTCTAATTTCTTCTCTATATTAAAATAAAAAATATAAATTTCAGCTAATTTTTCTAAGTTCTCTTCTATAATAATTTGAAAAATATATATTTCAGCTAATTTTTAAAGTTCTTTTATATATTAAATTGCAAAATATAAATTTCAGAAAATTTTTCAAAGTTCTCTTCTATAATAATTTGAAAAACATAAATTTCAGTAAATTTTTCAGAAATTTTCTCTGTGTTAAATTAAAAATTCACGAAAATTTTTTCAATGTTCCATTTAGAATTAAAATTTTAAAAAAATTTCACGAAAATTTTCTAAGTTCCATTTCGAATTAAAATAACCAATAGCTTCCTAAAAACATTAGAAAACCCTCAGAACCCGATTTAGACTCAGCATACGAAAAGGACCTAACAATTTTCTCAAATTCCGAGGCAAATTCCGAAGTTCAATATCGACGATCTGACTAGAGTAAACTCAACAGCTATTGAACATTCACAGAAAGACGAATTAAACGACTCAAATCTATTCCAAAAGCAACAATTTACAGAAAATTACACAAAACAGGAACCCCTCACACCAAAAATAGAAATTCAGTATCTTTCAAGCTTAAATTTAAATACAGAATCAGACCCAAACTCAGAGAAATCAAGCATGAGTAAACTACCTACCAACCAACAGGTCTCACTCACAGACGCACTGGAGGTCGTACCATTATTTGACGGAACAAATAACGTCCCTTTTAGTCATTTTGTCGAAGCATGCGAAGAAGCGAGCTCAATGCTACCAGGAATTGAAGTAGGAGCGAATTTGGAGAATTAGGTAATATTTATGAGTGGGAAAACGAAAATGTACTTTCCTATGCAACTCGAATAAAAGAAATCTCTGATAAAATCACCGTATAGATAAAAAAATAAACATATTTCATCAACAGAAGTCAATAAAATAAGAGATAATTTTATAGAAGAATTAGAAAAGGATGCAGTCGATTGTTTTATTGGAGGCTTAAGAACAGAACTTCAAACTAGAATAGGTAAATCTCTATCATTTTCAGAAACAATTAATAGCGCGTTAGAAATAGAAAGATCAATTGCCGCAACAAAAGAACTAAGAAAAAGATCAAATTACCCTCAACAAGATGAACTAACAGTAAATAAAATACAAAATAATAAAGTTAATATCACTCGCGAAAATATCATATCATGTCAATTCTGTGGAAAGATTGGACGCATGGCATCCACATAGCCTTATTCAATAATTATCAAATTCTAACCAACCCCAAAACCAATTTCAAGACAATACTCAAAGACAATTTCAAAGGAACAATCAAAAACCGTACACAAATAATACTCAAATACCATTTCAAGGTAATAACCAAAGGCAACCCATGACCAATAATCCGCGACAATTTCAAAACTATCCAAGACCAACTACAAAGAACTATCAGCGATCAGCCGCATCATATAATAATCAAGGACAATATTAGGATAATAACAGAAATCAATTTAAAAATACTCGGTTTAATTCGGGACCACAAAATCAAACATGTGGAAATAGAGAAAATCAGGAAAGACCCCCATGGAGACCACAGAATCTAGGTCAAGGTCCTCAATGGAATGAGAGAAGCTGGAATAGCTACCTGCCAAACCCTACCCCTCCTCAACAGAATAATGCACAGAACGGAATAATCATTTGCAACTACTGTAAAAAGACAGGTATTGTTATAAGCGAATGTTACAAAAGAATTAATAATAATAATTTCCAACAAAGCTCTCAACTACAACAACAAGAACAACAAACAATGCCCCGGGAAAACTCCAACGCCCTCCCCAGAACTGGTGCTCAAGCAAGACTTTAAACGGACCTGAAACTGACCCCCAACAAACAGACAATTTTAGGACAGAAGGAATAAACATGAGTATAACTAATACTATTCCTTATATAATACTATCAACTCACGGTTTCAACAATCCAATTCGAATGATGATAGATACCGGAGCCGGTCCAAATTTAATAAAAGAAAATTTAATCACGTCAAATGTAATAATCAACCGATTAAATTGTTTAAGATTAACAGGTATAAATGTACACCCAGTTTTCACATTAGGACAAATAACGATAAATATTTATGGTTTTCCTACCATTTTCAATATAATACCGAATGAAGTTCCAGTACAACACGATGGCGTTTTAGGAACAGAATGTTTTAGAAACAATAACGTAAAGATCAATTAAGAACAAAGACAATTAGAAATAAAAGGAAAATATTTTCCATTTGATGCTCAAGAATTAATAACCATCCCAACAAGAACAATTTTCAATTTTTATGTTCATGTTAAAAACAAAGAAAAAGAAACCGGGTTTATTCCTGAACTGTTACCAAATAGTGGCATATTTTTAGGAAAAGCAATAGTTACGAATAATAATAGAAAAGCCTATTTGAAGATTTCAAACACTTGTCCTCATCCAGTTGAAATTCCAGTCCCTACAGTAAAACTTTTAGATTACGACGAAATTAAAATACCGGAATATATTACGCAAACTTCAAATAAAAAATAAACTCAAAATCCACAATCGCAACCAGTTGAACATACATTTAATTATTTTGACACTCAACATAATCAAGAAGATCAATATCATCAAATTTGTAATATCAACGAAGAAAGTCAACTCGAAAATATAAAGAAATTATTACGCTCTTGAAGCAACTAACGTACTAAAACACAATATTCCTACAGGAGACAGTCAACCCATATTTACGCGACAATACAGACTTCTCCAGGTTCAAAGAGAAGAAATAACTAGACAGGTCAATTAACTGATGAAAAATAAAATAGTAAAACCATCTCAATCACCTTACAATTCACCTGCTTTTCTTCTACTTAAAAAACCGGAGTCCTACGGAAATCGAAAATGGCGAATGGGTTTAGATTACCGCAAATTAAATGGCCAACGGCCATACCACGCTGAAAAACCCAGTTCTCGTCAGATCACTGAAGTTAAGCAGCGTTGGACGCGGTTAGTACTTGGATGGGTGACCATTCAAGAATACTGACATAAGTGCTGTTGGCACATCGTGGGTGTGGTGAGCCCACACTTGTAGTTATTTATAACTACCAGAAAAAAACCTAGAAACACTACCCGAATCGGGTAGTGTCACGCCTACCCTGAAAGGGAAATGGTTTAATGGTATATATATATATATATATATATAAAAAAATAAACATTTATATATATATATATATATATATATAAATGAGCAAACTATAGGAGATTGTTATCCACTCCCTAATATCACGGATATCTTAGATCAATTAGGAGAAGCACAATATTTCTCAGTTTTGGACCTGGCCAGTGGGTTCAATCAAATAAAAATGAATCCGGAAGACTCACACAAAACCGCTTTTTCAACACCCTGCGGAAACTATGAGTTCGACCGCATGCCCTTCGGTTTAAAGAATGCACCTGCAACCTCTCAACGTTTAATGGATCTCGTTTTAACCGGCCTTCAAGGAATCGAATTATTTGTATATTTGGACGATATAGTTTTATATGCGAATACCCTTGAAGAGCACGAAAAAAAATTTACAAAATTAGCAAATAGAAAACTCCAGCCAGATAAATGTGAATTTTTGCGTCCAGAAGTAGTTTATCTTGGACACGTAATTGATAAAGAAGGAGTCAGGCCAGATCCAAGAAAACTAGAAGCAGTAAGAAACTTTCCAATTCCAAGAAAACCTAAAAACATTTAAGAATTTGTAGGACTAGCAGGATATTATAGAAAATTCATAGAAGCCATCTCATACATTGCAGCTCCGCTGAATAAATTATTGAAAATAGATGTAGAATTTAAATGGACAAAAACTCAACAAAAAGCATTTGATACCCTAAAGAATGAATTGTGCGAAGAACCGTTATTACAAAGACCCGATTTCACGAAACCCTTTGCTTTAACAACCGACGCTTCTGGTTATGCAGTCGCAGGTATTTTATCCCGAAGCAAAATTGGTAGAGATAAGCCAATAGCATACACATCACGATCTTTGAGCGACAGCGAACGAAAATTTGATACCTACGAGAAAGAAGCTTTATCAATTGGATTTTCCGTAACCCATTTCCAACCCTATTTATATGGAAGAAAATTCACCTTAGTAACCGATCATAAGCCATTAGTGTGGTTTCAAAATTGCAAAGATTTTTGTTCTCGCGTACGAGGTGGAAATTAAAGTTAGCAGAGTACGATTTTGACGTAATCTATAAGGCTGGTAAGATGAATGTGAATGCCGACGCGCTATCCAGAAATCCGACAGACGATAATAAAAAACTAATTACACTGAAGTATTAATTGCAAATCATATATATTTAAGAAATCCTGAAGAATTATTAAATCAAGAAATACAAAATCCCGAAGAATTAATAAATCAAGAAATACAAAATCCCGAAGAATTATTAAATCAAGAAATACAAAATCCCGAAGAATTATTATATCAAGAAATACAAAATCCTGAAGAATTATTAAATCAAGAAATGCGAAATCACGAAGAATTATTCAATCAAGAAATGCTATATCACGAAGAATTAGTGAATCAAGAAATACAAAATCCCGAAGAATTATTAAATCAAGAAATACAAAATCCTGAAGAATTATTGAATCAAGAAATGCGAAATCCCGAAGAATTATTGAATCAAGAAATTCGAAATCCCGAAGAATTATTAAATCAAGAAATAAGAAATCCTCAAGAATTATTAAATCAAGAAATACGAAATCATGAAGAATT
>CAKNYM010052409.1:75786-109913 GCA_932195095.1 Andricus curvator
AATCCTCAAGAATTATTAAATCAAGAAATACGAAATCATGAAGAATTATTAAATCAAGAAATACGAAATCCAGAAGAATGATTAAAGCCAGAAATAAAAAATTCAGAAGTAATATTGAATCAAGAAGAAATGAAGAGCGAAATTACTTAAACTAAAATAAATGTTACTAACGTTGAAACAACTTCAAGTGGAAGCACAAGTTCAAGTTTTAAAAACATTTATTGTGAAAATGAAATCAATCCTATAATGCGAAAATCCAAAAATCCAAGTTTTAAGACAAATAAGAAAAAATCGAAACAATTATCAATGATGAAAAATTATGATCCTGCTTATGAGCATCTATTTAACGAATTTAAAGTAAGCATTCAAATTCCAGATGTGAGAATATTGAAGGAAATGAGTTCAATAATTACAAATCTTTCAAATAAGTGAAGCACCTGTGAAGAAAGAAATGAATTAATTAAATCAAATCAACAAGAAGAATAAAAATGGAATCTTATGATAACAAGAGGTAAATCAAGAAAACAAAATCCAGAAATATATGAAAATTATGAAGAAGAAAATAAAAACATTGCAGAAAATCTCCAGAAAGAAGAATCAAAAGAAAAATCAGGGAATACATATTTGGAAATCAAAAAGCAAGGTAGACCACGTAAGGCTATGCTCGACTCACATGAAATAATCCCAACTCTTGAAAATGAAAAGAGAGGAAGCTTAAGGAATGAAAAAGATAATTTCCAATCAGAATATTTAGAAATCAAAAAGCGAGGTAGACCACTAAGGCTATGCTCGAATCACATGAAATAATCCCTGCTCTTGAAAATAAAAAAAGAGAAAGCTTAATAAATGAAAAGGATAATTTCCAATCAGAATATTCAGAAATCAAAAAGCGAAATAGACCACGTAAGGCTATGCTCGACTCACATAATACAATCCCTGCTCTTTAAAATGAAAAGAGAGGAAGCCTAAGAAATGAAAAAGACAACTTCCAATCAGAATATTTAAAAATCAAAAAGCAAGATAGACCATACAAGGCTACGCTCGATCAAAATAAGGTAATCTCTACTCCTACAGCTAAAAAGAGATGTGGTCCTAGAAAAGAAAATATAACAAATCCTCAAGTAACGGAAGACTCAGATTCCGATCCCGAATATTTCAATTATTTAAAAGAAAAAGTTAAAACAAATAAAATAAGAAAATCTAAAAAAGAAGAAATACAAGAATCCAGTGAAGATGAAGATAAGAATTATAACTCAAGCTCCAGCGTATCAGAAGAAGATGAAGCAGAAGAAGAAGAACGATATGGAACGATATGGATCACTTAAAAGATCTCATCACTCACTATCAGAATATATTAAACAATTCGTGAATAAAAATTCTGAATGGGATGAGTGGTTAGAACTAGCAACGTTTTCTTATAACACAAGCGTACATGAAGGCACAAAATGTACTCCATATGAGCTAGTCTTTGGAAAAATAGCACGACAACCATCAAGCGAACCATCGCCACCACATGAAAAACTTGAAACTTACGACGACTACACAATAAAATTAATGGCAAGACTACATGAAATGCGGGCTGTAGCAAGACAAAACTTAATAACAGCCAAGGAAAAGTCAAAAATATATTACGACAGAAAGATTAACCCACAAGATTTCAAAATAGGAGATAATGTATTTTTACTAGAAGGAGGAAAAATTAAAAAATTCGATAATCAATATTCAGGCCCTTATCAAGTACTAGAAATTCTAGGAAAAGGAAACGTAAATATAAAAATAGGCATCACAACAAAAGTTGTACACATAAATAGACTTAAGATCTCTCATATTGATATTCAAGAACAAATAAAAAATAAGGAAAACAAAAAAAACATATAAGCAACAAAATCTGAAGCATTTTTTTTCTCAAATAAAATTACAGATTCAATTTCAACGATGTAAATACATTAAAATATAATAGAACGACACGTAAACATAAGCAACGACATAATATTTTCTTTAAATAAAAAAAGTGCCACTAATTAATCACTCAACGCAAGACGAAGGAAGTATTGATAAAATACGTTAAAAAAAAATTAATTTCCTTCCTCTTTCATTAACGAATTTCTTCAAGGTAAAGAAGCTCTATCCCTTTCAACACATATGTTCGTTCATACTAATCCATGTCTGCATTTCTTTTCTAGGATCCAGACACCGAGAACCGACATGTCTTGGCATTCAATAATAATTATCCTATTAACATTAAACATTAAGCACGCCATGCAAACATTAAATTCGTTATATAATAACAAAAAATCTAAAATACAACAGATCTTTATTTTGAGCCTCTGAGAAAAATTGAATTTCTTTCAAATAAAAACTATTTACTAACATATTTCAAAAAATAAAAAATATTTTAAATTAGAAGTTTCTCAGTGAGAAGTTATTTTGAAATAGATCCATATTACAATAAAAAAGTTCTTAACTAAAATTACTTTTTCTCTATTGTCTCGATATTAAGAATATGCAGAAAACCTTCTGAAACCATACAGAAGTAACTTTTTTCAAAATATTAATTAAACTCTTTGACATCAAATGTTATTCTCACAATAAATATATAATATTTTTCTTTACACTTATGAGACATCACATTAGGAGATTCATTACTTATTAGCATAATCGAAATAATAACGTTTTTCTTACCGGGCTCACAAATAAAAATAAAAGTAAAACACTCCTGGAAGAATATACCTTGTTATAAATTTGCCACAAGCGAAATTTTGTAAATAAAAGAAATAGACTAGAAATAATTTTAACAATGTGTTGCGAATGTAGAATACAGTTAATATATACTCGATCACTGCGAGTCTGTGTCTGGAATGCATAGAAGGATACGTAGACCAAAATGTACGTGTTTTGTTTGGATGTGAAATATCAAATAATTATCAACTCCTAATTAATTTCCATCTTGACCACTTTATACAAAGATACAAAGATGTGCTTTTAAATAATTTGTATCTAATATTATCACAATTACAAACAAAAATCAACTTAAATTCCTCTTTAATAAGTAAGACAAATTTGTATATAACTGCAATATGAAATACGTCCTTAAACAACACACGATCACTGAACGATTCATATTACTTCTATTAATCCCCAATATCACATAAACAAACTATTTTATTATTTCTTACGTGTATGTAAAACCTTGTAGGACCTGTTTCATTCACGATTTTTCTTAAAAAATAATGATATATAGCAATATTATCCCAAAATTGTCAAAGATAAACGATGAAAGAAAATACAACGTAAATAGTATGAAAGAGAAATTTAAAGTTCCGCATTTAATAAGGTTAATATCTAGTAAAAATAAAAGAACACCGAGTACAAAATACAAGTGTTACACCCCCCCCCCCCCCCCAATTCGATAAAAAGGAAAATAGAAAGGATTATCAATAAAGATAAAAGTTTTCAATATAAAAGAAAGTCGAATAAGTGGGACAAGGCGGATGTAACACGAATATTACAAATTCCGCAAACTCAGCGTTATTTACGTTGAAAATTCTGATTATAAATATGTAGTAAAATGGTACCCAGCAAAATTGAGAAATTGAAGTAGAATTAATTTTAAAACAAAAGAAATAATCATCCCTAACAATACTCTCGAGAATGCTTTCACTCTCAACACACTTTCTTTTTTTTTTATTTAAATGAGAAAACAAGAGAAGAAATAAATTATTGAAGTTAAATGCGGAAGCAATCAGGAAAAGAAATATCATGTAATAAGAATGGTATGAATTAGAATAAGAATCGGTAAACGCAGGATTGTAAGATAGTATGAGTGACTCGCGGTCAAGCACCTTTTGTTCATGTCACACGTGAGGTGCGACACACACGACGGGAGCTACCGTGTACATAGAGGCAAGGAGCATAGTATTGATGCTCCTCGGCAAACACACGCTGGCGCACGGTGATTCTGATCAACCGTAACAAGCGCAATTAATATCCATCTTTCCGCTCCCCATCCTACCCAACTACACCCTGCCGTCCCACCCTTAGCGCACTTGAAACTAAAACAAAACATAACTCCTGACCTATTGTACCGAATTTTATGAATCAAAAAAATTACTTATACAATATGGGACATTCTGATACTAGGAAAAGGGTCGAACATAATAACTTTCAAATTTGAGAGGAAAAGTGAGACCTTGCAATTATATCCTGAGATGAAATACAAATGAAAACATTGTACAACCTAATCATTTCAACAGGTATAATTGCAAAATGAATAAAAAGCTTAACCAGCAGAATTCCATATTGCTCAAAAAGATATTTTAAGCAAATCTCACAAACTAAAAATACTCAATAAAATTTTGTGGTGCAATACTCATATTTCCAATACTTGCGAAAATGCTGCAAAAGCAGCAGTCTAATAACCTAGTTCCAAACATTCCCATAACCACCATTTCAACACCAAATAAAGGAATGTGCATCCTACCAAAATCCCCCACTAAACCAAATTAAAAAAAACGCGTCGACGAGGAGCATCGATCGAAAATGATCATGGCAGTTCGGTGAGCTTCTTCAATCGGTTAAGAAGTCTCAACAAATCTCTTGTTAAGAGACCCGGCGACGCCCGTCTCGTTAGAATACTACACGGTAGTACAACGTCCCACGTTTCGACACCAAATAGTGTAGCAGGGACGTTAAAGGTATTTGGCACCATCAGTCTAACGTTGTGTCTCTAAATAAAGTGTACCCAAATCATAGCGAAGGCCGCTTCCGGCAATATTAAAAGGCATCGCGAAAGTGACGAACAAAAGAGAACCAATAAGATTGTGTTACCTTACCGAACCTTAAAACGGTAAGGAATCCCAATCAAATAGGTTGTATTTGTCCTTATTGAAAAATGGCCAAAAGAATTGAAGGAGTATAAAAGGGTACTACCTTCAATTCTGGTTAAAAGGGGCCACTGGAATCCATTTTTACGTAAGTACAAATAATAAAAATTGTGAGTCACAAAATTAAAAGGATAACCAAAGGAGAATACGATATCTTACCGAATCTCAAAACGGTAAGAAATCCTATTCCATTAGGTTATATTTGTTTTCATGAAAAAAAAGGCAAAAGGGATTAAAGGAGTGTAAAAGGGTACTACCTTTAATCCTGGTTAAAAGCGGCCACTTGAATCCTTTTCTTTCGTGAATACAAATAATAAAAAGTGAGAGTAGAAAATTTAAAAAGGAAACCAATGAGGATTGTGTTGCCTTACCGAATCTCAAAACGGTAAGGGACCCCAATCAAAAAGGTTGTATTTGCTTTTATTGAAAGATGGCCAAAAGGATTGAAGGAGTATAAAAGGGTACTACCTTCAATCCTGGTTAAAAGGGGCCACTGGAATCCATTTTCCAGTAAAAACAAATATTATAAAGCGAAACAGGTGGAAGTGTAAGTGTTCGACCCGCACAGGTAATTCCTGAGTGTGTGTACGGGTGCACTCCTTCTAAGACTAGAGTGGTTCAGTGTAAGGGACCACGAGTTTAGTGAAACGAAAGAAACATTATATTTTGGCCCGCAAGGGAGGAAAGCCCTTCGCAAATATTGTATTATTGGACCGCCTTCCTCTCTTCCGGTAGTTTAAGTGTGGAAGAATGTACATCTAAAGCGGTAAGTCTGTATCGTTCCTAATATTAGTAACTTATATGTACACACGTCGTTCTCCATTTAGGACAAATTTAATGTGGGGGTTGTAGAATAAATAAGGTTCTAATTTTGTAAAACAAAAATTAAATTGTGTTTAACATTATTATCGGACAGGCCAACCCACACCATAATAAAAATTTCAAGTTTGTGCTTATAAATAAGAAATGTAAGTAAAGATTCACAGTATATAAAAGAAGGAGGTTCCACTGTAGGGACCGAAAGGTTATACCCCCTTGGATGAGGGGAATTGAATACGCGAAATCCCACAAAAAGCTTAAAATTCAAATAGTGGAATTTTAAGTGGAAAAATATAAACATCTTGAGAGTCATTCGAAAAGATGTCAGTTTGGACGCCTCCACAACTCTAGCCTAACGATAGAAAAGGGTTAATGAAAAGTGATAAAATATTATTAACTAGGACGGGTTGTAACACAAGTACAAAATAGGTTTGAAATTAAGTTAGAACAATTACAAGACATTTTGCAATCAAAATCAGTTCCTAAAAACATACATATATTTTCAAAATAATCTAATAAATTAATTCGTTTGAACAAAAATATGGATACACAAGTTTCCAATAGTTAAAAAATTTCTATAACATATTAACACAAATTTATATCATCCACTATACTTACGCATATACATTTTCCTTTTATCTTTTAATTCTCATTAAAAACAATTAATTTTTATCTTATAGCTGAATTTTATTCTGCAACATTAAAATTTTTGCAAACATGTTTTATCAAAATGGAACCAGCAAATACAAGGATAAACCCAAGCGAATCAATCAGTACAATACAGACACTTAGCGAAATTAGCATAGAATATGATTTTTCCAAACCCAATTCTGAAGTAACTATTTTGAATAAAAAAAAAACATCTCAAGTATTTATAGTGACGTGCCAAATTAAGAAATTTGACGAGGAATATGTTGAACCTGGCAAAGCCGACGTTTTAAAAAAAACAGCGAAGCATAACGCTGCCCGAGAAAGTTTTAAATCATTGTCAGATACTTATCACTTTAGCGAGGACCAATTGCCAGGAAACAATAATATTCAAAATATTCGAGAAATATACTTCGAAAAAATAAAATTGTATAAATGGAGATCTACATGCGAGCAATGTTATGAAAGAGGACATCATGCGATTAGTTGTACACGTCCTATAAGAAATTTTAACTATGAAAATAATGGAAAATACCTCCTGTTACGAATAAATTCAAAATTACACAATTATATTTTGTCACAATCAAGCAACCATAGAAATAAATTTTATATACCGTCTGAACCTGTGGAATATAATGTTCGCAAACGTTTTATCCGATTTTACGACCTAGCATTATAATAGAGCAGGAGGAAGAGGCCGAAGGACTTGCAGTTTTTATTACATCTATTCTATTTAAACCGAAGACTCCTCTTATTTCCTCGAAAATATATCTCTCACAATAAGTAAAATTGTAAGTAAAAGTAAATTCAACTCACTCAAATTTTTTCTATCTATACGAAAACCTATTCAATTTACAAGCCAATTGAAAAGTTTGAGTATTGTTCATTTCATTCAAAATACTCAAGCCTAAGTTGGGGGGTGTCACGGCCTGTGACCGTTATATATACATAAAATTTACTTAGTTAGAATAATAATCACTTCTCAATATAAATTATATAAAATATTCACAACCTATAACTTATCATTACCATAAGAGTATTCTTTGAATATATTTTCCGAACAAAACTTATCGACAACTGAAGGGTGATGCACAAATATCAAGCACCCTACCTTACCGACCACAGATATATAGAACACTACATATATATAATTTGACGAAATCACACCGAAAGGCCGGCTAAACCCTCGTGTGTCTTGAGGACACGAAGAGACCCAAGGATGACAGCTTTCATACATCCATCCCGCAAGTGCCTTGGCATATTTTTGGCACGCGGGTATGGCTTTAAGGTTACGAACCAGTGACAGTTTCGCTCCTCCGAGAGCACCTATCACAAGGACAATTACTAGTACCGAATATTTTGGGTACAGTCGTTGCAGCTCTCTTTCAAGGTCTTGATACCTCTCCTCCTTTTCTTTCTCCTTAGCAGTGATGTTGTATTCGGACGGAGCCGAGAATTCATTCACGAATATAGTTCGTTTCTCGAAGTCTTGGAGAACGATGTCAGGCCTTGAGTGTGCAACGGAGACTGCTGTCCGAAAATCGTAGTTCCAGAAAATTTGGCACCTCTTATTTTGGACAACTGACTCCATCTCCCTTGGAGCGTTCGGCAGGGCAGGGTCGCGACCAACACCGTAAGAGCCACCTTAGGGCCGCATTATTATGACACGCTCTGAAGCTATCACTGGGAACTTCTTGACATAAAATGCGGTCACGGTATGCTTAGGTGGAAATGACACCGTCCTGGCATGCGAAAATAAAACCCTCTGTACCTGAATTAAGCCCTAATGATCTGAAGAAAGCAAAAGTTTGCTCCTTCGACAAGGACTGCTTTTCTACATTTCTGTGAAAGTTTCCGTGCATTTTCTTGCCGAGTAGCTGTTGGTGAAATTTTTCAACCTTTGCTTTCTTCACTTCGGCTTTTCGAAGTGAAGCATCTAGATGGAGTAATGCACTTTTCTCACTTCTGATGTTGAAATTCAGGCAAAGGGTCTCGGCCGCTTGCTCCGCGGCTTTGTAAAGGAACGCTCCTTCGCCAATCATCTCGTGGTTCCCGACCATTTTTAGAAGAGGATCTCTGCCATTCGCAACGATGTAAACTGTACTTAGAAACATTCGGTTATGAAGACACTGGAGATTCAGAAGTCCGCTTCCGCCTTGACGGCATGAAATGTATAACCGCGGAACTGAGGAATTGATATGCAAGCTTTTATGCATATGCATGATCTTACGTGTGGTGACATCAAGGGCCTAAAGCTCGTTTTTCGTCCATTGAACCACCCCAAACGAGTAGAGTAGAATCGGGACAGCAAGCATGTTAGTCGCAGATACCTTGTTCAACGCCGACAGATTGAAACACCAAATCTGTCGAAAAAGATGCTTGTATCTGCTTCCGAGAGACAGAATAAAACCCTCCGTGCCCGACTTCAATCCAGGTGATTTAAGGAAAGCAAACGTTAGCTCATACGACATCGACTGATCTTCCACATTTCTGTGGAAGATGCCGTGCATCCTCTTGTCGAGGAGCTGTTCGCGGAAGTTTTTCTCCTGTGCTTTCTTAATCTGGGCCTTTAGGAGTGAGTATTCAAGATGGATAAGATTTGATGCATTTTGCCCACTTCTTCGTGTTTCCTGACCATTTTAAGAAAAGAGTCTTGTCCATTTGCGACTATATGTGCTGTACCAAGAATAGTCCTGTTGTGCAGGCATTCAAGATTCAGTATTCCGCGACCACCTTGACAGCGTGAGATGTAAAGTCGCGAAACAGAAGACTTAAGGTGCATGCTTTTGTTCATGTGCATAACCTTTCGGGACCCGATATCGAGGGATCTGAGCTCGTCCTTCGTCCACGGAACTACTCCAAATGAATAGAGTACTACTGGGACGGCAAGCATGTTCGTCGCAGATACTTTATTCCTCGCCGACAGTTCGGAAGACCATATCCGTCAGATGAGACGTTTGTATCTGCATCGGAGAGTATCCTATATAGATGTCACGTCCTGAATGCGGCTTTGAGGCACTCCCAGGTATGTATAGGTCTCTCCAGTATTAAGATGTCTAATAACACTCATATCCACAAGCTCAGGGTCCTTGGGAACGACAGTAATCTTTCCTTTCTTCAGATGAATTTTGTCATACTTGTCCAATCCAAAGTCCATCCCAATCTCTTCTGTGTACTTCTTGACGATATTTATAGCAGTTTGAAGTTTGTTTTTACCAGAGGCATAGGTCTTTAGGTCATCCATATAAAATACATGAGTGACCTTATGCTCGCGCTGATTAGTGTCGCCACAGAGATATTCAGAAGAATTTCGTAGTGCGAGAGATAGAGGCAGAAGTGTGATACAAAAAAAAACAAAGGGCTCATGGTATCACCCTGCAAGATGCCCCTCTGGAAGGTGACGTTGTTCGTTGTCACACGATAATTTCTAGATGAGATAGTAAATCTAGTTTTCCAAAGAGGCATCAATCTCTGTATATATCTCACTATGTGTGGATGCACCTTTAAGCTTCCCAACAGACAGATGATAAGTATATGAGAGGTTGAATCGAAAGCTTTCCGGTAGTCAATCGAGGCCATTGACAGGACGCGCTGATGGGCTGCATCGTCTTTACAGACACACCTGTCAATTAGCAGGTTCTCTCGACAGCCTGCTACACCTTTTTTCGAGCCACGTTGTTCGTACATCTCTCGCCACACAGGCTCAAATCGTCGAACAATCATGTTGTTTAGGACAGCTGTAAAGATCTTATACAGTGTGTTCAAACAAGTCATTGGCCTGCAATTCTCTGGGTTGGACAAGCTGCCTTTTTTCGGCAGGAGTATAGTGCGTCCTAACACCAGCCACTGCGGAATGAACGTCTCCGACTTTAAATATGAGGTGAATATGTGGGCCAAATGTTGGTGTATAAAAGTAAACTTCTTCCACCAGAAGTTCTTGATACAATCTGGTCCTCAGATTTTATGAGGTTGTCGCAAAACTCCTTGAAGCGGATGATATTGTCAGTATCTTCTTTCAACTCTAGTGTTTTCGGGATCTCGTATACCTCTCTCCAAAAAGTCTCCACCTCCTTGGGCTTGGGTGGATTTTTTACAGAAACAGGGAGATCGCTGAAGAGGCGCGATGGGTCAGCGAGAAACTGTCGATTCTCCCTGATCCATCTCTCCCTCTTCTGTATTCTCCTCCTTGCGTCAGATAACAGCCGTATTTTGTCAACAAAAATGCTCTTGATTGTCAGCAGCTTTGACTTGTTCAGTGTGTGATTCAAGATCCTTAATTCTTGGGCGAACTTTCGAACCCTTTCCGTGAACGGTCTACCAGATGTTATGTACTCAATCACACATTGAACACGGGATGCATTCTGTCTTGCCCATCCAATCTTCTTGTTCAGTTGATGCAAGCGTCTTTTGGTCTTTTGATCCATTGTCGGTTTTAACCTCTAATTTGAATCAGTAAAAGCTCTCGCAGCACCATAAACTGAGCAATTGATGGTCCAGAGGTCGGACACTTGCGAAATATCTCCACGAAGGGAGGCATCGATTTCAGCCCGATCATGGGGCTTAGGAGGAACTTGCATGTTAATGTTCCTCCTTGTCCTGAAATCGCGATCATCTCTCAGAAGGTGCCTGCTTTCTGCGGTTGGTCTCAATGTCGCTGCCTCATCTTCGTCTGCAGCTTGATCAAGCAGCGGGTAGGGTAGCGCTCCGCGCACATATCCATATTTCCGGAGGTAGTCGGCTTGATTTCGCAAAGACTGATGCGAAACGTGCTGAAGCTCTAGGTGTTTCTGGTACCACAGAGTGTGCATACGCGCCGTAACGCCTCGGTGAACAGGGATAATGCTGGCATATATATGCGACGACTGCGTTATTTATAAATTAATCTTTATGACTTTTATTATTAATCACCAAGATCAATTATTATCAATTATTATTATTAGAAAATTTACTATTTATATTCTGAATCATATCAATTCTATGTCAAATTCTGAGAAATATCAATTCATACAAATGTGAATGCGCGGTCATTGACGTCACAACCAATCAGAAGATCGGAAGCCCCAGGAAGGAACACGCGAGGCCCATCCACTATGCCCCAATTGATGAAAAGGCCATAAACGTCATAATGATATGTGGTGGCCGACAACCCCTCAAGAAAATGCATCGGAAATACTGGCGCGTGGCCTCCCACCTATGCACAATTCCAGGATCTGTGTCAAGAATGCCATAAATCTTATCAGAAAATGGTCTACGAAGGGACTATTTTTCCACCCCTGATCAGATTTCTGCCTATATATACTCACGTTTTTAAGGGTTAAGACAAGTTTATTTCTACCGTCAAATCGCTACCCAAAACTCTCCGGAACATCTAAAAGTTTATTTCTACCGTCGAATTGCTGCCCCAAAACTCTCCGGAACATCTAAAAGTTCATTTCTACCGTCGAATCGCTGCCGCAAAACACTCCGGAACATGTTCAAGTTTAAATTCGTCAAAAGCGAAACAGTGGACTTAGTGAAAAAGGTCAATCACTTATAAAAAAAAAACTTAGAATCAGTGAAATCAGTTTAAACCTCAATAGACAAGGTCTAGAATTATTTTAGTTTCAAACTAAAGTCAGTGACCCCTTAAAAATCAAGAAAACCCTCCCAACAAGTTCTCCAACCTTTTTTTGTATGGCTATACAAGAGACTCGAAGCGTATACTTCGCCAGCATTTCTAAAACTTCTCCAAGGGAGTCCATCAACAAAGGAAGGACTGACCACCTTTTAACCACCAAATAAAGGATTACTAAACGTTCCAAGCGACAAATCAACTAAAATCTTCGGTAAGTTTCTATTTACTGTTGCTATCCCTTATTTCCTTTTTTTTAACTTATTTGAAAATCTCGTCACTAAAATGTTTTCCTGTTTTAAAGGGTGGACACCAAGACGAGGTTTGGCTGAAATTCTGCAAGTTCCATGTTCTGGAAATAAATTTAAAATCATTAAATGAAACAATTTAACAATATTCGCAAATTACACATTTGTACAGTGAGCGAAGAATTCCCGTGTAGTTCGGGTTTACACCCCAATAGTTCGGGTGGTTTCTTTTTTTTTCTGTTTCACACGAAGGTTTGGCGCGCTTGCACTACTGAGACGTGCGATCACCCCAACCATTCGGGTGCTCACCTGAAACAGCAGCGGCCGAAGTGGTGGGGCGCCCGCCCGAATAGTTGGGGAGCTTGCACGAATGATTCGGGAGATTCGAGTCGTCAACCGCGTTGGATGTTGCACGTTCGACGTTTGCGCATGTTCGCTAATGGCCGCAGCTGATGAACATCAGGCTCTGCCCGAATGTCACTGTTTCTAGTTTATGTCGATTTTATTGTTCATGTGCGAGATGTCAGTGGAATAAAGTGTAACTAGTTATCTGGTTTTTCTTTGGATAATCCTTAACGAAGGTAAGAGAAACATAAAACATTATTCTTTGCTTGTACATGAGTCGAAAAATCAAGTCATTAGCGAACATGCGCAAACGCCGAACGCGCAAGATCCAACGCGGTTGACGACTCGATCTCCCGAATCATTCGTGCAAGCTCCCCAACTATTCGGGCGGGCGCCCCACCACTTCGGCCGCTGCTGTTTCAGGTGAGCACCCGAATGGTTGGGGTGATCGCACGTCTCAGTAGTGCAAGCGCGCCAAACCTTCGTGTGAAACAGAAAAAAAGAGAAAGCACCCGAACTATTGGGGTGTGAACCCGAACTACACGGGAATTCTTCGCTCAGTGTAAAATTCATGTTAATAAATTATAATTTTATATCTTAAACTTGATTGTCTCAACCTTTCGTCTTTGCTTTTTCCTCAATCAATGTATTCTATTTTGTAACAAATTTGGAATCAAAAAAGGAGGAAGTAGCGTAAGTTTTAGATTTAATTATTTTATAATGAGGTAAGTGGGTCTTATTCCGAGACGTAACACAAGCTACAAAAAAATGACACAAAAGTTGTTCACCCAAAAAGGAGCTACAAATTTGTTATGAATCATTTTTTTTTATGAAACGCGCAGTTTTCATTTTAATCGAACAAAATAAAATTAAAAAATTAAATTTTTGGACAAACGACACAAGCTACAAAAAAATTAGACAATAGTTGTTCACCCAAAAAGGAGCTGCAAATTTTTGGTAATAATATTTAGATAGGACGAGTAGATTTTTTTTTTTCGTAAAAAACAGTTTAAAAATAACAAAATTAAATTTTTGGAGAAACGACACAGAAGACGCAAAAAAAATGAGAAGAAAAAGTTGCTCAACCAAAAAAGATGTACAAATTTTGTATAAACTCTTGTTATAAAAATATACTGAAAATAAGAAAATGAACTTTTCGGAAAAAGGACACAAGCTTCAATAAAATTTTATTTAACAAAATTTTTCTCCTAAATTATATCCATGAATTTTCTTCGAACCACTTTACGCTAGGATGCGTATTTTTAGTTTTAATCATAAGAAATAACATTAAAAATAAAGAAATTAAAATTATGGAAAAACGACACAAGTTGCAATAAAATGTTTAATAACAAATTTGTTTTTTCCTTATAGTATGCGCACTTTTTCCAGTTAAACAAACAAGACAATGAAAATACGTATGATTTAATACCAATGCATATTATGACATGGAATGATATAAATTGATTGAAATGATACATTTTTCAGGGTAGTTGAGAATAAAATTTAATGGAAAATAAGAAACAAATATTAAAGTAATTATCTTAAATAAAATTTGTACTTTATTTTGCTATATCTGAATAAGCAATCCCAGGCTGAGGTACACAAATAAATGTAATATACGTTTGATATAAGTGTTGAACATAATGTAGAAAAGTTCAGATTATGAACAAAACCGAGTGCGAAGCACGAGATACGTGATGAGAATGTGTTCGTTAAAGCATACATTATCGAGCGCGAAGCACGAGATCCAAAAGTCGCGCGCCACAAGGCGCGCTCACACTAGCGAGCGCAGCGAGCCGCGCGCGATGAGAATGTGTCCACGCATCAGGCAGACTTTTTTATTCGTGTTTCTGACTTTTATGAAATCTTGAAAGAAAAGTAGATTCTCATTTCTGATACTTTGTGGTATTTTTCAAAAAAATGTATATATTATATTTACGTCGAAGGGCAATTTGTTCTGGAGACACTTTAAGCTGAATAGGGTCGTTTTCTGTATAAGCACTTACCAAACGAGAGTTTTTCTTTAGATTCCATTCGAACCCTACTACGTTCTAACTATGTACGTGCTTAGAGTTCAATTCGTATACTGAGCGGGTAACAATTTCCAGAAGAGTGCATTCTAATGAAATTTTCCTTCGTCTGAAACCGATAGCAACACATTTATGGTCCCTAATTAAATTTTAATTAGTCACACCTCACCCTCAGTTTTCCACTATCGCCATCACCAAAGTTCTTAAACTACTCGGGCGTGACCGCAAAATTTAATTTTCAAAATTCCTGAACTTTCACACCTCTTTTCCTTGATAACTCAATTAATATCGTATAATTTAGAACCCATTAATTCATGCACAGGATTATATATTAATTCGAAATATTAACAATAAAAAAAACAGTTCTCTGACACTTTCAACGTCAAAAGTTTCTAGTTTTGAATAACTAGCATCATCAATACAAAAAAGAATTTTCTTTGAAATAGTTCAACCTTTAACCGAGTATTTGTATTTTTAACTAAATAAGTTGAATTCTCAACAAAAAAAGTAATAGATGATACTTCAATCCAAAAGGACTTCAATTTTAAATAAAAAATAGTTAAATTCATTTTTTTTTAAATTTTAACAAAATAGTTGAATCCTAAAACAGAATGATGAATTCTCAACCAAGAAGATTAATTTTCTACCAAAAGAGACAAATTTTTATGAAAATGTTTACATTTTCAACTAAAGAAATGAATTTTGAACTATAATTATGAATCATCAACAAAACCAGCGAATTTTCAACAAACTTTGACCAAATAATTGAATTTTAAAACAGAAAAGATGAATTCTCAACAAAAAATATATTAATTGAGAAACAAATTAAAAAATATTTATAATTTTATATCAATAAGGTTTTCATTCATCCAAAAAGATTTTAATTCTAAACTAAACATTCGAAATTAAAAAAAAAAAGATTAAATTTCTACCAAAAAAAAATTAATTTTCAAACAAAAAACACGAATTTTCAGTAAAATTGTTGAATTTGCAGCAAAAAAGATTTTTAGTTCAGATTAAAACAAAAATTGGGCAAATTATAATTTGGAGGAAAAAAAACATTTTTAATGCAAAATAAAAATTTCAAATGAGTATTTATTTTTTTATGTTCTTTATTCATTCGCTTTAAGGTTATATAAATATAATTTCCCTATGTTTCTCGAGAAAATTCAAAAAGTTTTTTCAAAATTTCAGATATGTTGAACAAGCAGAATCTAGAAATTTCTGAACAATTTTTTTTTTGCTTGACCGGATTTTACAAAATTTTAGGAACAATAAGTCAGTTTAAGAAATACTCAAGACTTTGACTTTTAGAAAAAAGTCAAGAATATATTATGAACGTTGAAAAATCTATCAAAGTTTTAAAATATTTGTAGTCTCTTCAAAAGTCTAAGAATTACGAAATATCTTTTTAACCGACTCAAATCTTACGTAAAATTGTTTTAAAATCTTCTGGATACATTTTTGACAATTTTGGAAATCTTTCGTAATATTTTATAATATTTTTAAATATTCTCTTAATATTCTTTTAAAAATAAAGAATCACTTTAAATATTCCCAGGAACCTTAAAAACATTTTTTTTTATTATCTTGAAACCTTTAAAAACTCTTAAAATGCTTCTAAATTTTTGGTTGGAAATTTTCAAAAATCTACATATTGTTTTAAATAAAAATTGAAAATTTTTTGCTTTGGAATCTTTTACATTCTTTTCCGAAATTTTAGTTAACCATTTTAAATATTTTTAAATATTTAAAAAGATTTCCTTTAATTTGGTTTTAAAAAAAAGTAATAACAATTTTTCCTGGAATCTTAAGAAAAAAATGTCATTATCTTAAAACCTTCAAACTGCTTAAAAAGCTTCAAAATTTTATTTAAAAATCTTCAAAAATCTACATTTTGTTTAAAGTTTGTCGGTACCGGTAATTTTTTGGTTACTGGAACCAACAATTTTTTTATCGTTACCTATACGTTTCTATACATTTCGTTTTGACATTTTGTTTAATTTGTTCAAATGTTAAGAACGGAATTGTTGCTGTTATTATTAAAGAGTCATTCAGAATTTAAATGTTGTCTTTTAGAAATAAATCTTTTGAATTAAATTTCCTGATTTGAAAATTCCGATTTACAAAATTTGAGGAAACTCAAAAAAACAAACTGAAAACAGCGCACTTTTTTTAATTATAAGAACAAGGCAATGAAAATACGTCTGTTTTAATACCAATGCATATTGCGAATTGTGATAATATACATTTATAGTGATGATATAAATTTTCAGGGTAGCTGAGAATTAAATTAAATGCAAAATAAGGCACAAATATTAAAGTAATAATGATAAATAAAATTTGTACTCTACTTTGCAATATCTGAATAAGCAATCCCAGGCCGAGGTGCATATATAAATGTAATATACATTTGATATAATAGGCCGAGCGTGTAACGCGAGATAAATATGTTATCGAGCGCGAAGCGCGAGAACGAACCGACGCGCGCCCTAGGAGCGCTCAAACTTTCGAGCGAATCGAGCCGCTCGCGATGAGAATGTGCCCTCGCAGCAGACCGCTTTTTTTAAATAAAATTTTATGATAAGGAGACCAATTTGGTAAAAACTGTGAAAATAAATACGATAAATAGAAGAAATTTGTATACTATATTTAAATCTTTAAAGAAGAGACTTATAGGAAAAAAACGAGTGCAAAGCTAAGAGGCGCCGGACCAAAACATACCTACTCTACTTAAAACGAATTTGTATTCCCGAGTGGAGGAAGACCGTACGATAGAACATGCTTGTCCCATCAAACGCTTCCTAATCTGCTTAGAGCCAATTTCCTTGCTTCTGGATCAATTTTATGCCTCGAATACACCATGACCGACCAAATCCTGAATTCTGATTGGGTTCTACCTAAATTCTAGAAAATGAATCCCACCATGGAATAAATATTTAGAATCCGCCCGATCATGCTTTTTACAAAAACCGATTTTTCTCAACTGTTCAGATAAAAACGAAAATATTTGTGTTTCGATCAAATAAATAGCTTTCCTCACTCACGAATCAGTATAAAATTCTTTAAATATTCTGAATATTTACAAGTTTATTATTATTTCAAACATATTAATTTCAACAGGCACAGCGTGACCACTCAAACTGCAAAAAAATGTCAGGCTATTTCTCGGTTTTCCCAGTCAAAAATTACACTTTTCCCCGAGGGGTTAATTACTTCTGCCGTCTGGTTAACACTCTTTCTGCAATCTCATGCAATCCCATGGAATCCTTTGCAATCCCATGCAGTCTTTTACAATACCTTGTAATCCCCCCTTACGAAAAAATATTATAGGAAATTCAGTATAGGTCTATAATGATTTTCCTATAATGAATTTATTATAATTTCTACGCGATCCTAGAAAAATCATTATAGAAAATCATTATAAGAAATTCAATATAGAAAATCATTATAAGAAATTCAGTATAGAAAATCATTATAAGAAATTCAGTATATAAAATCATTATAAGAAATTCAGTATAGAAATGAAGAATGTTAAAATATTGAAAATGTTTATGCCAAAAATAGAGAAAGTACAAAAGAAAGATTTATTCATTTGTTAACATTGGATTTCTGGAAAATTCAAGGAGTTTCAAGGAATTCCAGAGAATTTCCATGGATTTTAAGCGATTTCGCCAGATTTCACAAAAATTTCACGGCATTTTAAAGAATTCCAATTATATCAGGAGGTTTTAACGGATTCCAAAGGATTTTAACCAATTTTGAGGGACTTCCACGGATTTTGGGGCTTTTAAAAGGATTTTAGGGGTTTTTCAAATATTTCAAATGATTTCAAGAGATTTCAGTAGTTTTAATGAGATTTAGAAACATTGCTACATCAAGGAATTTCGAAACATTTCGAGGGACATTAGAGGTTTTTGAAGATTTCCAAACATTTCCGGGGATTTTAAGGAATTCCAAAGGATTTCAAGAGATTAAAAAAATATCAAGGGATTTTAGATAATTTTGTAGGAGTTCCAAAGATTTCAAAATATATTAATGTTTCAAAGATTTCAAGGATTTTAAGGTATTTCAAAGAATTTTACAAAAAAAAGGATTTCAAAGATTTATAGGGATTTAAACGTTTTTTTAGAGAACTTTAATGAATAACTTTAATTTAATATCAATGTCAGAATTTCCATGGATTTTAAGCGATTTCGTCAGATTTAATAAAAATTTCACGGAATTTGAAAGACTTCCAAACATATCAGGAGGTTTTAAGGCTTTTCCAAAGGATTTCCACAAATTTCAATAGACCTCCACAGATTTTAAGGGTTTTTAAATTATTTTATGGGATTTCTAAAAGTTTCAATAATTAACAAAATATTTCATAGGTTTTCAAGAGATTCAAAAATATTTCCATGTATTGCAAGGAATTTCGAAACATTTTTAAGGGATTTTAGCCGATTTATTACGTTTTTCGCAGATGTCAAGATATTTTAAGGGCTTCAAAAGTATTTTAAGGGATTTATCCATTTTGAAGGAATTTAAAAGAATTTTGTAGGATTTACAAAGATTTCAAGGGATTTCTATCCTGAACTATAGTATACAAAGGAAATTAAATTAAATTTCAAGAGATTCCTGGCAACTTGAAAGGTTGCAAGGGGTTTTCAGGTATTTCAAGGGGTTTTGAGGTATTTCAAGGAAGTTCACAAGATTTAAGGATTCCATTAAATCTCCAAGGATTTCAAGGAATTTCAAAGATTCCTAGGGATTCAAACGGTTTTTAATAAAGAACTTTAATGAATAAATTAAATTCAATTTATATTCAAGATATTCTGAATGATTGATACTTCACAGAATAAATTAAATTTTATTTCAAGGAATTTCTACGGATTTCAATAATTTCAATGGATATAAAAGAAAAGAATTTCATAGGATTTTAAAGATTTTAAGTTTTTTTTAAAAATATTGCATAGAATTTCAGGAGATATCAAAAATTTTGAAGGATGTTTACGAATGACATATAATTTACAGTAAGAATTGTTTACAAAGGTATAAATTCTATAATATTGGAAAATAAAAACGATACTCTGTGTATTTTGTTATTATACTCTTCGACATCTCCTCTTCTAACAAAAAAAAATCAAGACTACACTATCATCGAAAATCGTATGTACGACTAGCGCGAATACTATTAAAAATCAACGCTGACTTTGAAACGTGATTACTCTCTCAAAAAAGGAGTAAGAAATTTTCTTTAAAACCCATTAAAGATTTTATTAAATTCCGCGTCGAATGACCTCCGCTGGAGATAATTTCGTCCTTTTGAAGAGAATGTACCACGTGAGAAGTTTAAAAAAAAATGCGAAGTACAAAATTCGAGAAATTCTTGAATTTTTTCAAAACTTCTCACGTGGTCTATTCTTTTCAAAAAGTAAAAATATCTCTATGAGAGATTAATTGATGCGAGATTTAATAAGTTGTCCAATGGTTCTTCAATCGACAATTTCCGACAGTAGTGTATTTCCCGGTTTTCCTGGTCAAAATTTACATTTTTTCCTGTTGACTTTTAAGCGTTTATAATTATTATTATTTAATACTAATTGCTTTATCATATACATTTTGAAAAGAATAAAACATTTGGAAACTCCAAGGTAAAATATGTAATGTGATATTTTAACAGTGATTACAGACTTTACAGTCCAAAATGTTCTCAAAATAGGGAAATAGGGTGGTTTTTCAAGAAAATAAAGGAATAATAGGAGATTAAATTATTTTAAATAACAATAATGTAGGTACCATACTCCTAAGATTTCAAGTTGAAATATATTGCGCCAAGTTTGAACGCGCCTAGGGTCCGCGGGTACGCTCTCGCGCTTCGCGCTCATTTTCTTACGCTTAATGCGTACATTTCATCTACATGTTTTCAAATATCATTAATATTGTAACTTAAATCGAAAACTGTTATTTAAACCCCTGAGAAAGTACAGTCATAAATTGGAACTGAAATTTTTTTTAAAGAAAGGTTCTCAAAGCACCTTCGGCTTTGACGATTACATTCTCATTGCGACACTCGCTCTTCGCGCTCGATAATTAGTTTATAGAGTCAGTTATCTTTGAAAAATAAAACGATTTAGACAAAATTGGACAGCATATAAGAAGTAGGTATGTTTTTCAAGATAATTTTAATAAAAAACTAAATTTTTTTTACTAGATAAAAACATTAAGCCTGCTTTGATTCCGTTTGTTCAAACTTCTGTTCTAATAGAACTCTACTATGATTAAATAATCTAGAATACTTTCAATTTGTGTTTAATTGATAAATTCCATGAAGATAATTTGTAAATCTTGTTAAAATCTATAAAAAATAACACTTTTAACTGACAGATCTCTTAAAAACAAAAATTGCATATTCTTGAAAATGATCTAACTTTTTGAATGTTGATCTAATCGAAAAATTTAACTGGGATATTTGCGAAATATATTTTATATCTAGTAAATATTTAATACCAGAAACTTGGACAATAATTTCTGAAACTGATAAAAAAATTTTGTTTCAAATTTTGAAAAAGCTCTAACTTTTGAATTTTGGTCTAATCGAAAAATGCAACTGGGATATTTTCGAAATATATTTTATATCTAGTAAATATTTCAAATCAAATTTCCTAATCTATCAGAAAAATAATTTTTTCTATTTTTTGAAAGTTTTCAAAATTTTGAAAAGTATATAACCTTTCTAATTCGCATCGAAATCAAAAATTTCATTGAAATAATTTGTAAGTCTTTTACCCATCTTTAAAAAAATTTCTGAATCTTGAAAAAGAAAATTTTCAAACTTTGAAAATGCTTTAAATTTTTTTATTTTGGTTGAAAATATCTGGTTAACGAACTTAGCCTTCATTTTGGGACTCAAATTTTGAGTTTATCAAAGGCTGACTCGATTGGACAAATCCTTCAAAAGTTAGCGTGGCTACAACATTCAGGTAACATTCAAGTAATAGTTATTATTATACAGTCATACATACAGACAGGCAGACACCGACAACATTTTATGATTTTTGGACTCTGTGACTGTCGAAACGAAAAGATGCATTAAAAACTAGAGATCGAAAATTTGAACGATGACATTACCTTCTCATTCATGAGAATGTAAAAAGGAATTTTAAAAAGGAATTGAGTTTTCTAGCTAAAAAGTCGAATGTTTTACAAAATATTTGTCTTTTAAACCCGAAAATATGAATTTTCAACCAAAAACATTAATTTTAAAGCACATAGTTGCATTAACAACCAAATAGTTAAACTTTCAAGCAAAAGAGACGAATCTTTTAGAAGACAGTTGAATTTTCGACAGAAAAGATGACTTTTCTACCAAAAGAAAAAGATGAATTTTCAACAAAGCAGTTTATTTTTCGACCAAAAAATATGAATTTTTCAGAAAATAGTCGAATTTTTTACAAAAAATTAAATTTTTAACCAAAAGAGATTATTTTTGGACCAAAAAGATGACAGTATACTTTTCAGTAAAAAAATAATTAACTTCGACCATAAAAGATGCATTCCCAGCCAAAAAAGAGGCCTTTTCTATCAAAAGATTAATTTGCAATCCAAAAGGATTGATTTGCTATCCAAAAAGTCGAATTTTTAACAGAATAGTACAATGTTCGACCCAAAAAATTGACTTTTTAAACAAATAATGAAATTTTCCACCAAATAGTAGATTTTAATCAAAAGAGATCAATTCTGAACCCGAAATATGATAGTAAGCTTTTCAATTAAAAAGATTTAACTTTCAACAATCAAGCATATATGAATATTAGGGTGGTCCAAATTTTTCTTCTTCGAATTTTCATGAATATCCCCCCCCCCCCCTCAATCTTGTTCGAATCCAAAAAAAATAAATGCGTATTTTTTTGTTTAAAAAAATCATATTTAGGGGTTCCGTAAGCTCCATGAAGTTTAACCCCATAAGGAAAAAAGGGCGGTTTTGTACATTTATTTCAGAATAGTCAATATTGGGTGTATCGAGTTGACCCTTGTCATTTCACTTAAAAATTAGCCATAAAATACGAATCAAAAATTACTTTTCGAATTTCACCCCTATAAGTCTGTTTTATAAGGTCCCCTTTTCCATAAGTCAAAACTTGGGTTTTGCGAGTTATTGGCGCTAATTATTAATTTTTCAGATTTCTTTTAGTACCAATTATTTAAAATATATAAAATATTATATAAATATTTTCTCTTAGAATGGAGTTAGAAAGTCGCTGTTTTTTCTGAATTTTTCTAGTTGCTTTCAACTTTTTAGTTAGAGCAGTTCAATAGTCAATTAAACTTAAGGAAAATAATTGTTTAGCAATGTATTATTACTTATGTTTAAGCATCAGAATTAGTTAGTCAATCTCTTTATTATTGACTCGTCTTTGGTACTACTGTCAAATTTAAAAAGTTTCAAAAATATTTAGAGATTGTGCAATGTTCTTTCCACGAAAAAAATGTTCCTATTTCTAAAAAAATCAATATTATTCACAATGTTCTCTAAAAGTCTCTTACAATCATTTTTTCCGGAATGTATGTGATTATTTCACAAAAAAAAGTATTTGCTAATTTAACCCTTGGGTGCACATCCAACTTTATCCACGTTGTTACACACCCAGAATACCCGGGTATCCAACACCCTTTTTCAAATTTTTAATAATTATGCAATCTGCACTTGAACCAAGAATAGGATATGTGTGAAGTTAACGAGATTGGCATGTAATACCTGCGCAATGTATGCGGTAAAACGCTAATGGACAAAGTCAATAATGTGGTGTAGAAGAGACACTGTTTGACAACAGTGAAAGAAATTTGTTGACATATTTTGGGTATCACAGAAAAAACAGAAGTGAATTTTATTTCGGGTAATTTTCAAGTAGATAAGGTTGCATTTTTTTGCATTGAAACAAAACAAGATTAATTATAGTTGACATGGTGACCACTGCCCATGTGGTGGGTAAATCTTAACACGTAAAGTTGATTTTTGTTGCAGGTAAAGATTACTCTGAAATCGCTGTAAAGATTACATTTTATTTTTCTGTGATGTTGAGAGAATGAAAGAAGAACGAGTCCAAAACAAAATATCTTGGATACTGATGGGCCCGAGTAATAATGACTTTGTGAAGCTCTTAGTCTGGGGTGGCTGCTAAAGAGATTGTTCAGCGACCTGAGTCGGAGCAGTGTTGCGGAACGAACATGTTATTTAAATAAACAACACGGAAATTCTAGATTAATCTAAACTCTATACCCCCCCCCCCCTCCAGTATACCCCCTCATACAATTACCTTTCTTAATTTTCTCATATAACTGAATAATTAATTAAATTATTATTAATTATATTAATACTCAACACAGTTCACGTGCATCGATCAAACAACTTGATAAGAAATTAATAATTGAAGTCGATTATTCTTGCAAAAAAAATTCTTAAATAAATACTTAATACATCATTTGCTTATAATTGAGCTAAATAACGACGATTCGGAGGCCCCTAGCGAAATTTTTATTTTAACTCCACTTACCTGCAAAAAAAATACCGTGGTGGATACCCGAGTACCTGGGTGTGCACCAAAGGGTTAAGTGACTAAACAATTTCTAAATATTTTTTTAAATTCTAAGATAATGTAGGATTCATTTGTAGGGGTCTGAAATCAAGCTGAAGAAAAAATTATTTTCCAACCGCTCTAATAAATATTTATTTCGAATTGGAAAAGGGACTAATCAATTATTAGATATAAGTAGAAAATCGAATGAAATAATCGATTCGCCTTACTTTAAATTTCAAATGAGGTTTCGAGATTATATATTAAAATAAAATGAATGGGTTTTAGATGAATCTAGTTACAGATAATCACAGATCAACTCGAATGCAGTTAACCAGTATAGTATATAAATTGTCAGAGAAATCTTATCATCGACCTCCCGGAGGATTTCAACTGCCAAGTAAACAGACTCAGATCTGAGATTTCCCATGCGGGATTGGCAGAACGAAGATCCGTGAATGGCTGGCTGAATAAAATTTGTCCCTTTCTAAAATTGGATTTATTATACGAAAATCCTAATTTATTATTTATTTCATCTCAAGTGATTATCTTTCTTTAATTTAATATTAATTACTTATATTTAATATTAAATATAAAGAAAATATCTTTTAAAAAAATATTGAAGCGTCCAAAGTAAAATGCTTTTATAATATTTCAAATAACATTTTGTTTAGTATAATTTAAATATTCCATTATATTCTTATATTTTTCACACAATTACATTAGAATTTTGAAAATTTTTAGAAAATTTCCTTCAAAATTTTTATAGTCAGTGCCGAATTTCATGAATAAATTAATATTAAATTGTGAAATATAGTAGCTTTTAATTTTTTTTTCATTAATTGAATGTTCATAGTCGCATCAACTGCCAGGGTCATTAGCGACTGCACTATAGGGTTAATTATAAACTGTAAGGTATCTGTGGCGTAGTATACCAAGGGACAGAAGGGAAGCTTTCTGAAAACACATCCAGCCTCGCTTCCTGCTTTGGGAATCGAACCCGCGCCAGCGTGGCTGCCAAGGCTGTAGTGTTGGAACATAAGACAATCACGATAACGTCTGAGCCACGATGACTCCCTGCTTTTAATATTGTACAATTTGAAAATCCAAAACTTGCATAGACTTAAAACTAAAATTGTGCTTTCTGTTTTCAGAATTGAAACTGAACAATTTTAAATTGAGAACAATCAAAATTTAACAGCCTCAAAATAGAAACGTTTTAAAGTGAATTTCTTTAAATTAGATGCTTTCATAATCGTGATACTTGACATGAATTTTTTTTAATACTACACTGTAAAAAAATCTTTTGTGATATTTACAATTAGATTGTAATTTCACGAGCAGTGTATTTTAAATTACAATGTATAACCTGGTAAATATACCAATGTCGCTCCGAAATTCACGATCTACTCCAACTTCACCCCATGGAACAGTATGAAATAACTGTCCGATGTAAATTTACTATGTCTGACGATGGAAATTATTTGATCAGCGTGGCACGTAGTCAATTTACGTTAGTGAATAAATTTAAATATGCTTATAAATTAACACTTTTTTGGTAAAGTTGCAGTATCTAGCATAATTTCACACACGGGTAGTATTGTTACGTCTTGGCATCCTGAGAAATTACAAACAGGACATAAATCGACAACCCATCGACAAACTGACAGAAAGACATGGCGCTTTGGACTTTATCATAAAATTACGTCTCAGAGCCTCTAATATTGCTCTAATAGTGATGAGTTCCATGTAAATAAAAAAAATATGTCTTTTTTATTCAAAACGATACCTGAGAAAAGTAATATGCGCCTTATTTATCCTGATACAGTGTTTAACAATTTATAACCTCACGCACATAACCTCAAAATTGAAATGTGGTCCTGACAATTTACGTCCTGCATTTTTTTTTACAAAAGTGTGTAAACTTAAATCGTCGCACATAGATCAAATAATTTCCATCGTGGTACGATGTAAAATTACACCAACTTTTTTTACAGTGTAACTTTTCCAAATTGAACATTTTAATCTCAACGACTTCCAAATCTGAAAATTTTTATTTGATGGTCTTAAACGTTTTTTGGATTCTAGCAACCTTTCAAAATACGAAGTGTCTAGGCACACCGAAAATACATATTTGTTCTACGCTCACCGAATTTCAGTGGACCTATAGGTCCACTGAGTTACAGGACAGACAAATGCTTCTCTTATATTTTTCATCATTTTCCAAAACTACAGATAGATATGTTCATTATTTTATGAATAATTTGGGCAAATCCGTTGAAAAAACTGATATTCTTTCTGAAATTATACTAGGTAATTTATTTAAATTCTTGGAATCTTTTAAAATCATATGAAATCTGGAAAACCTCTCGTAATCATTTTTAATCATTTGAGGTACATTGACACTTCTGTAATCCCTTGAAATCTTTTGAAATCGATCGAATTCTCATGAAATCCCTAAAATGCTTTGAAAATCTCGTTAAATTCCATGCAATTTTTGTAATTTTCAAAAATAATTTGTAGTCCTTTGAAATACCTTAAAATCCCTTGAAATCTGTTAACATAATTTTTGGTAACTGGAAATCTTTAAGATATTTTGAAATCCCTTGAAATATGGTGAAATATCGTTTACAGTGAAAATAATTGATGTATTGTCGGTATATTGAGTAAAAAATAGAGAATCTCACAAAATAAGAGGGGGGGGGGGGGTGACAAAACACTTACAAATCCTTAAAATAGGGGGGGGGCTACAATCTAAAAACTCATCCTTACGTTATTAATAGACATTCCCTAACTTATTATTGAAATAATGGATGTATCAGTCTGTTTTGGAAACTGATAAAAAACGTAAATATCGTCTGTCTCTCAATGGAAAAATTTCTGTTTTAAAAAATAACACCAATTTGATAACCTTTATTTTTTTTTAAGGCGCTGGAACACTAATTCCGATTCTATGATGTCAGAGACTCAAAATAGTCCAATTTTAAATTTAATTTAAAGTAATTTTGTTCTACATATGTATTCAATAAATACTTCAACAAATTTCAGCAAATATATTCGGTCTTACGGTCAATGATGAATTTTAGTTTTGTGTTTTGTAATTTGAATGTGACTGTATAGTGCAAGTTATGAATTTTAAGTTTATTCCTGTGATTAAGAATATGAGCTGGAATTAGGGCTTCTTTTCGACATTTTATTAAAAACGTATGTTATTCTTTTAAAGAGGACCAATCGACGTTGAAATTTTATCCATCTATCCATGTCACTTCCCATGTTTTCACTATATTTTGTCAAAATATAAGACAGGTATCCCATGGCGATACCACGCTGAAAACACCAGTTCTCGTAAGCTCACTGAAGTTAAGCATTGTTGGGCGCGGTTAGTACTTGGATGGGTGACCGTTCAGGAATACTGCGTGCTGTTGGCCCGTCGTGGGTGTGGTGGGCCCACATTGGTAGTAAATATCCACCTAGAAACACTACCCGAATCGGGTAGTGAGGCAATGAACTTTCGAGTTCGAACTGCTAATCAATGTATGTATGTATCCCATTATTACCAGTATGTTACTGAAATTGTAATGCTTTTCCTTTCTTGGACCGTTTTAATTTTCAATGAATATTCCAGCAAATTTCAGCAAATATATTCGATCTTACGGTCAATGATGATTTTCGAAAAATAAAACAAATAATGAATTAAAACACTGATAAGTCAATGATTCAAATTCATTGAGCGTAAAACCGAATATATTTGCTGAATTTTTCTGGAATATTTATTGAAAATGAGAACGGTCCGAGAAAGAAAAAACTTTAATAAACTAAAAAGTTCAGATATATTTCATAATTACACAGCAAACTTTGAATTCACAAACTATATTGATTGTACTGATAACTATTTAATTGGTGGATTTTTTTGCATCGTGGATCTTTTTGTTAAGATTTCACTTATTTTTTGATACAAATGTTTATTAAAGTAAATATTTGTTTAAAAATAATAATAATAATATTTAATACTGAACACCATAATAATGCAAACAATTTGTATTTATATTGATATTTCTCTGTATTATAAAAAGATCCCGCCGTCACCGCTGCCACTGTTTCAGGAATCGAGAATGTTTTTAAAAAAGGTAGTACAATATTTGACTAAATCTACCACCCTAACCAAAAACATAGACCCAATTTTCTATATGTTTTTGGAAAAGATAGTACAATATTGTACTAAATATACTACCTTAACCAAAAATATATACACTAAATGCCACATTACCCCATGTGCTACATTACTCAGTGTTCCATATTACCACAAATATAGTACCCTAACTAAAAACATAGACCAGATGTGCCAAGTTATCCCAAATATACTACCCTAACTGAAAACATAGACCCGTTATGCCACATTACTTCATATCCTACGTTACCCCATGTGCCATATTACCTCATATGACATATTGCCCTATGTGCCATATTGCCCCATATGCCATATAACCCGATGTAATATTATCGAATTTTTTGTTTCTGCACTAAAAACATACACCCAAATTTTTTATAATATAATATGTTCGTAAAAAAGATAATACATATTGTACGCACTACCTTAACAAAAAAAATCTAATTGTTTCAATTAGGGCCACGTCCACACGAATTTATATATCGAGTTGAATATTTGGGAAATTGAAAAGAAGGCAGGAATGAACGTTTGCATACTACCTTCCTTTAAAAGAAGCATATTGTAGAATAGCGTTGAATTAAATTATTAAACAGGCGAAATTTTCCCATAAGAAGTGAAATAATCTCTAGAAAACACTTAGGAATCAACATTTCCCGAAAAATACTATCTACTATCGGCCGACAGAACTGCTAAAAAATCGAATTATGAAAACTTCGAATTTCAAAATGGCGGATCCAATATGGCGACCACATTTTTTGTAAATTTTTTATTTTTTATGAAACTCATTTTCCAGCTGCTTTTTTGGGTCACTGATTCTAAATCTATCGTCAAAACTTCTAAATTCAAAATGGCGAATCCAATATGACAACCAATTTTGAAAAAAAGAAATGTTCATACAACTCATTTTAGAGTGGTTTTTTGGGTCGCTTATTCCAAATCCATCATCAAAACTTCGAAATTCCAAATGGCAGATCCAATATGGCGACACCATTTTTATAAAATTAATTGTTTATCATAAAACTAAGTTTCTAGTTGATTTTTTGGTCGCTGATTCCAAATCCATCATCAAAACTGCGAAATTGAAATTGCCGGATCCAATATAACGACCACATTTTTTTAAAATTATTTATTCTTCATGAAACTCATTTTTCCAGTTGTTTTTTGAGTCACTGATTCTAAATCTATCATCAAAACTTCTAAATTCCAAATGGCGAATTCAATATGGCGACACAATTTTTAGAAAATTAATTGTTTTTCATAAAACTAATTTGCTAGTTGATTTTTTGGTCGCTACTTCCAAATCCATCATCAAAACTTTGAAATTCAAAATGGCGGATCTAATATGGCGACAAAATTTTCAAAAATTATTTATTTTTCATAAAACTCATTTTGTAGTTGTTTTTTGGATCGCTGATTCCAAATCCTTGGTCAAAACTTCGAGATTTAAAATAGCGGATCCAATATGGCGATCGAAATTTGTATAAATTACTTGTTTTAAATCAAAATCCTTTTCTGAAAGGAACGAAACTGAACGGAACTGAACCTTATGAAATCTGGGACTCGGCTTATTGTACAACTTACAAGAATAAAAAAAAAATTATTTTTTGAATAACATATTGTATATACCTGACCCACTAATCCACTTAAAGTTAGTTCGGCTTATTACGTGTATTGAGACTACGTTTTGCGCGGAAGTAATTTTGAGTAATTAGTTATCTACTTATCTTCAAGTTCATCATCTGAAGATATGTCTTCTTGATCTAAAAGAAGTCAGGGCGAGAATTTTTTAAACAATTTATCTATAACGATATGCTATCACATAAAAAACACGAAATTGATATTGGCTTCGAAATATGTGCATAACTTAATTAAAAACCAAAAGTGCCAGCCAGTGGCAGCACATTTGAAACTTCAATAATTAAGGAGAAGAATGATTCCTTGAAAACTTAATAAAGACGTGGTACTTCGTAATACTTTTAAACTGAAAAATTTGCATGTAAACTCTTCTTCCATTCGTAATTAATCAAATATTACAATCTATTTAGTAGCTGCCGATACTTTAAAAACGTCTTTAATGAATTTTAAAACCTTTGAACGTTGAAATTCGTACCAAATTGAAGAAATTAATCATTTTTTGCAAACTTTTGATGACGTTGATTGTAAGCCATTCTACGAGTTGGATAGACTCTAGAGACATTACTTGTAAATGAAAGCTCGTGAATTTTTATTTCTATGTACGATAACATATAGTGTAAAACAATAACAATTTCCTTTCATACAAATTTTGACCTTGAGTTTTGGCCAAATTTGATGAGCTCCTGTCCCACTGTGAGTTCATATGAGAAAAGTGATGAGATGAATTGTACGAGGCAGTAGAAGGGGGGGGGGATAGATTTTTAGATTAATCTAGAGCTTCCGTGTTGTTTATTTAAATAACACACTCGTTCCCAACACTGCTCCAACCCAGGGTGCTGATAAATCTCTCTGGCGGTCAGCCCAAATGAAGAGTCTCACAAAGTCATCGTTTAAAGCTCTCCACCCAGGCCCATTAGTATCCAAGGTCTTTCGTTTCAGGCGTCATTTACTCCACTGACACTCATCATTATACATTTCTTATAAGCTATTTTTTGCCATATTTTTCTGTCCTGGAATACCTTTTTAGCTTCCTTCACGTCAATGCATTTTCTTATGCAAGCTCTTCTGTTTCTGTGACTTTATATCTCTTCGAATTAGGGTCTCATTTACACATTCTAACCATTCTTTCCGTGGTTTGCCTCTGGGTACGCTGCCATTTACTTCACCTCGATATACGATTTCGTTCATACTTGTCATTCAGCGTCTCCTCTACACCACATTCTGTGAGGATTTTTTCATTACTGACTTTGTCCATTAACGTTTTACCGCACATATTGCGCAAGAATTTCATGCCAATCGCGTTAATTTTGCTCTTATCCTTTTCTTGGTAGGTCAAGGTCTTGCTACCATACGGCACAGTGGGTGTAAATACAAAATTATATATTGCCATTTTAGCTTTATCTAATATATTTTTACCTCTGATAATGGATCCTACCCTGCTGAAAACCTTCTTACCCATGTTTATACGCATATCTATCTCTCCATCTATATTTCGGTCATTAGTGAATAGGCTACCAAGGCATACGTACTTATCAACTTGTTCTATTCTCTCATCGTTTAGGACAATGTTGCATATTCTTTTCTTAACCTTTCCTTCAAACACCATAATTTTTGTTTTATTTACGTTAATTCTGAGGCCCATGTTTTTCATGCTTGTATTCAGTTTGCTCAAAATTCTTTGCAGGTCTTCGATTGACTCTGCCATCACAACCTTATTATCTGCGAACGCTAACTCACGCACCCTTACCGTCACGAGATCCACACCTTCTTCGTCCAGGAGGGCCATTCTTAGACACTTGTCCATGGTTATAATAAATAGCCATCAGGACATACCGTATCATTGCCTAACACCTTGCATAATATCGAAACAGTCACTCAGATGCTCATTTACCCTCACGCTCGCTTTGCTATCTGCACAGCTAGTTCAAAAAAATGCCACTATTTACTTAAAAGTTTAATTATTTTGTTAAAAATTCAACTGTTTTATTGAAAATTCGTCCTTTTGGATTCGAAAAGGGCAGCAAAAAAATTTTGTTGCGTCAATAATATTGGTCTTTAATGTTTCGACACAGATTTAAATTTTATGTTTTGATCAGAGAAGTATCACGTGTTACAACACCTTTGCGACTCCCTCCTACTTGACTCTTTGTGACGTTAGGACAGCCCCTCCCCCTTAGGGTGCGACATTATATGTGGACGCTATCGTAGCATTCGTTTGAAAAAAGATATTCGCGTTTTTTTACTTGGCGGCGATTCACCGCCACGAATCTTGATGATCAATGTTAAAAAATGTAAATCTCACTTTCGGACTTCCTAAGACCAAGAACGAATCTAAAGATTTTAATTTGAGAAATGATTTTCCTTTATGGAGATTTCAAAGTAAAATTTCTGAAATTCGAAGTGATAGACTGAAAGGTGTAGGTTCCCTATTCAAGAATAATCCTGAATTTTAATTAGTGAGGGTAGTAAATTAAATTGTGGAAATTAAGCTAGAACTTTATCAGCCCCTGGCGTGCGTAAAAGAGGAGTAAAGGTGGTGAAAGCATGCCCTCGAAAATCGTATAGCCAAGTTTGCTGATCGTGAAGGGAAAGTGCGAGATATCTCGTTTTATCTGCAATTCGCAAACTGTAGGAAAGGTCTGTTAATGCCAGAAAATTATAACCCGGAAGTGAAGTACCAGAGCGGCTTTAGGCGGGCTTTCATATAAACTTGGCCCGCACAGGAAACGCGAGGTAACGAGCCGAGATATACGCTTTGGAGAAGTTTTCATGGGATTTTCAACGTTCCTGTTGTTGTTCATGTAGCCTTGTTCGCCGGAAGGTAACATCGTCCGACATAGCAAAACTTGTAGATCATTGGCCCTGACTTTGTAGGATACCCTCGGGGAAAATTTATTGCTTCTAAATTTTAATTCAGATCTAGAGATGCATGCTTACGGGATTTCAGGGTTGTGAATATGAAATCTCCTTTTTACTAGAAACGCCAATAAAACGCATTACGTAGTGGATGTGACTAGAGTGAAGAGTATGGATTATCGGTCAGTTTTCGTATTTTTTGTGATTTATGACACATGATGATTTTGTGAAGCTCTTTGCCTGGGGTAATTGCTAAAGAGCGATAATCAGCGACCTGTGTCGGAGCGGTGCGGTGTTGCGGAACGAACTTGTTGCTGGAATGAGCAACACACGAATTCTATATTAATCTAAAAATGTATAACCCCCCCCCCCCTCCCTTATACCGCCTCATATACTACCCTCTCTCACATTTTTCTTATGAATTCCTTAATCCCCGTCAGTATAACGAGTCTAGAACCGACTGAGTTATGCTCACGGTGAAATGTGAACTTATATCAAAAAATTTGTTTGTGTACTTTTTTTGGTTACATGTCACTCAAGTCCTGTTGTTGAAAAATTGCATTTTTTAAATCCAATCAATAATGTCCGTGGCTGATGACGAAAAACAGAGTTCACCCGAGAACAAGTTTAAATAATAATAATAATAATATCATAAGGTTTTCCTGTGTGTGATTTTATTTATTTCGATATCTCATTCTATTTCAAGAAAATAATATTCCATTTGATTTCCTCCCTATGAAGATCTCCAGAAATTTTTTGAAATTTCCTACATTCTCTTGAAATTTCTTTCAATCTTGTCAAATATCTTGAAATCCATTGATTGTTTTTTAATATTTAGTCTTTTAAAGCCTTGGAGATAGGTATAATAAAACACCTACAAATTCCTTGAGACACATTGAAATCCCGTGACTTATCTTGAAATTTTCAATATACCTTAATATTTCTGCAAACATGTTGCTAAATAAATTTTTGAAGCCGTCGGATTTTCCACATTTTACAAAAGCTCTTTGATATTTTATTATTTGAAAAATAAAATAAGATATGCCGCTAGAAAAATTATTCAGAAACTCCACTCTACTGAAGAAATCATAATGCAGTCTGATGAAGAGATATATTAAGAATAAATTTCAAACTCAGACAGGTTAAAAAATCTTAAAAAAGTCTTTTTAAGGTCATCCAAATTATCCCTTTCAAGTCCAATAACTAACTTAAAATTTCATCAGATTTGTAAAACAGTATTTACAGTTCGCTCAAAGTAATTTTCTCTCGGAAATATTGAGTTTATCTTTTTTACATTCTCATCTAGAGAAGGTATTAGATTTGTGTA
>CAKNYM010052409.1:114913-126816 GCA_932195095.1 Andricus curvator
ACACGAAGTGTGAAAACCTAGACGACAAATGTGTCCGAGCGCGCAGCGCGAGGTGAATACATTATCGAAGGCGAAGCGCGAGATGAATACCCAATCGAGCGCGAAGCGCGAGATCCAACAGGTGCGCGCCCTAGGCGCGCTGAAACTTGCGAGCCGCGCGATTTCAATCAAACTTGGCAGATGACTGACCAATAGGGTGGGTCGAAAATAAATACTTTTGGAATTCGAAATCGCTACAACGCGGAAAAGTAGCGTATTGGGGTCCTAAAAAAGTATAATTAATTTTGAATCGATCGACATGCAGCTTAGTTACCCGCGCTCGAAAAAAAGGTTTCAAAAATTTCTTGTTTGCAGAGTTTTTAAATTTTATTGAGTTTCAATTTTTTTTACATACCTGGAGGTCAAAAAAGTCTTCTAAATTTTTTTCGGATTTTAATCTATCATTTTCTGAGAGATAATTCCTATTTAATTTACCATTGTTTTCGGACATTTTTTTAACACATTTGCAAATAGGAGGAGAATTATTTGAGGTACATGAAAACTTTTCAGTGACAAAAATGAATCAGAAAAAAAATCCCCAAGACCCAGGAATCGAAATTGGCAAACAGCGAATTTAAAAGTTTTTGATTTTGGTATTTTATGAACTTATCTTCATAACTTGTAGTTTAAACGTTTTTCTGAGCATGTGTGGGTTTTTTAAATATAGAAATACAATAGAAAAAAAAATCCACAGGACCCAGAAATCGAAATTGACAATAGAGCGAATTTTTTAAAATGTTGATTTTGGTATTTTATGAACTTATCTTTACAACTTGTAGTTTAAACATTTTTCTGAGCATGTGCGGGTTTTTTAAACATAGAAATACACTGGAAAAAAAATCTACAAGACCCAGGAATCGAAATTGGAATGACAGCAAATTTTCTTATTTCGGAATTTTTTATCTAACAGAATTAATTTTTTTCATTTATCAGTTTAACATTTTTCGAGCTTGTGTGAAATGTTTAAGCCTAGAAATACACTAGAAAAGAATTCGACAAAATCCAGGAATCTTAATTCAAAACAGCAACTTTTAACAATGCTGAATTGGTGTTTATTGAATATAAAAAGTTACCTGTGGACCTGATTTCCTTAGATGCAATTATTTTTCGTACCGAAAGAAGGAATCGTTCTTTGTGCATGCAATTTAACCCAATTTTTTCTTTTTTCATGCAATTTCCAAAAATTTTAAACTTATGAATGAAAAAAAATTAATTCTGTTAGATACAAAATTCCGAAATAAGAAAATGTGCTGTTATTCCAATTTCGATTCCTGGGTCTTGTATATTTTTTTCTAGTGTATTTCTATGTTAAAAAAACTCACACATGCTCACAAAAATGTATAAACTACAAGTTATGAAGATAAGTTCACGAAATAACAAAATCAAAATTTCAAAAATTCGCTGTACCGCCAATTTCGATGCCTGGGTCTTGTGGATTTCTTTTCTAGTGTATTTCTATGTTTAAAAAACCCGCACATGCTCACACAAATGTTTAAACTACAAGTTAAGAAGATAAGTACACAAAATACCAAAATCAAAATTTCAAAAATTCGCTGTATTGCCAATTTCGATTCCTGTGTCTTGGGGATTTTTTTTCAAAAGCATTTTTGTCACTAAAAAGTTTGCATGTACCTTAAATAATTCTTCTCCCATTTGCAGACGTGTTTGAAGAAATTCCGAAAACAATGGTTAATTAAATAGGAATTATCTTTCAGAAAATCATAGATTAAAATCCGAAAAAAAATTGAGAAGACTTTTTTGACCTCCAGGTATGTAAAAAAAAATTGAAACTCAATAAAATTTCAAAACTCTGCAAACAAGAAATTTTTGAAACCTTCTTTTCGAGCGCGGGTAACCAAGCTGCATGTTAATCGATTCCAAATTAATTATACTTTTTAGGGACCCCAATACGCTACTTTTCCGCGTTGTAGCGATTTCGAATTCCATTAGTATTTATTTTCGACCCACCCTACTGACCAACCGCTGAAAAATAACTTTGGAGGTGATTTTACGTAAATTTCTGAAGGCTCATGTAGGGGGTAATGTAACCTAGAAAACTCACCTAAAAAAATCAATTCGAAATGCTAGCGCTACGAATGATTATCGGGGGCAATTTTTTTCCTCTCGGCAGCTCAAATCCATATACAAGGCGGAAATTCCCTGAGGATCGTCAAGACTTGCTATAAATATGTTAAATTTCTTAGATATATTACATTATTATATATTTTCAAAGCAGCAGAAAAAGAATAAACAGAACTGGCGCGATATTTAAAATAGAAAAATTATTCCAACAGACAAAAGAGTGATAATTTTCATAAATTTGTAATAAATTATTAAAAACCATAACAAATGTATCTCATTAAAAATATATTTTAAAAAACACTAAAAGAAGGAAAAAGACATTAAAAGTAAAAAAATGACTTAACAATTTTCGAAATAAACTCCTGTGTCTGTTGGAATAATTCTTCTATTTTGAATACCGCGCCAGTTCTGTTTATTTTTCTTCTGCTGCTTTGGAGATGCAATATTTAAGGAACTCAATATATTTATCACAAGTGTTGATGATCCGCAGAGATCGAATTGATTTTTTCAGGTGAGTTTTCTAGGTTACATTACCTCCTATATGAGCCTTCAAAACTGTTAGATTAAAACAAAAAGAAAGCATAAAAACAACAAAATTTCTAGATGACGTCGCCTATACATCCTAATCTATCGAACCGACCCGGTAAGAAGGCTTGCATTCAAAAGTATTAAAGATTTCAATACCTAGGAATGGCCAACGGCGATACCACGCTGAAAACACCAGTTCTCGTAAGATCACTGAAGTTAAGCATTGTTGGGCGCGGTTAGTACTTGGATGGGTGACCGTTCAGGAATATTGCGTGCTGTTGGCCCGTCGTGGGTGTGGTGGGCTCACGTTGGTAGTAAATATCCACCTAGAAACACTTCCCGAATCGGGTAGTGAGGCAATGAACTTTCGAGTTCGAACTGCTAATTAATGTATGTATACCTAGGAATGCCGTCACTGTCTTTCTTTTTTAAATCCCCGATTAGGCAGCGAGAACATTAAGATTCCAATCACTTTCAAAGCCGATCGGAGCTGTCAAACGTAACCAGAAATAAATTAAAAACATCACGTTTGTTTAACGCATTAGAAGGCGTTTCAAAAGCATAAAATTTTCAAAATCTAGTAGAGTTGTGTATAACAGTACATCACTTTATCACAAAACTTTTGCTTCATTCAAATGTGAACAATTAAAAAAATATAAAATCATAATAAAGAAATTTGAAACATTAGTTTTTATCACAGCTACCTGTTTTTTGAGTGCTTTAAACCTCATTATTATTCGAAAAGCAGTAAATGAGAACAGTGTAATGTGCTACTTCAAAAGGGATTACAAATGTTCTATTTCAAGGTCAATTTGGGGTATCCAAAACGTATCCAAAAGATTCAGTTTAAGAGATAACTTCTACTACTATGGGGATTCAAAACGTGAGGACAAAAACGATATTGAAAAGAATTCAATAATTTTAATATAAAGGGCACGTATTGAGAAAAGTTTAAATATAGACGTGTGCGAAAAAATTAGATCCGATTTCGATCCGACTTTGGACGCACTTTGAATGTCGAAAAAGCGACATACGATCCGTGCCACGGTCGGATCGGTTTTTTCTATTCGATCGACCCCCCGATCGAATGTCGAAAAACCGATATTCGATTCGTGCTACGGCCGGCTCGGTTTTTTCGATTCGATCGGTCGGCCTTAGATTGTCGAAAATCCAATATGCTACTAACAATCCCACGTGTAAACGGTTCAATTGGTGAACCATGGCTCAACATTGCTCAACATGGGATAACCGTGGGCTAAGCATGGTGCAAGATTGGGTCAATTTTCACCCATGCTCGTCGCATGGCCATTCCATGGTTACGAACAATGGCTCAAGCATGGCTAATGGCCCCACTGCCAGAATTCGCCCACGGTCGAACGTACTTTCATCGGAAATTTGGCGAAATTATAGAAGATGTAGAAGATGTGTACAATTTACTTATATTTTCTTTGTTTTTTAAAGACATTGTTGGAAGGAAAGAAAAATATTGTAAAAGTTTGAAATTCCAAAAGGGTATAAGCGCCAAGATTTGGCATAGCAAAAGGCATGAGCGACAAAGTTTGAAATTCCGAAAGGGCATCAGCGCTAACATTTGGCAAAGCAAAAGGTCATAAGCGCCAAAATTTAGCACAGCAAAATGACATAAGCGCTTAAGTTTGAAATTCCAAAAGAGCATAAGCGCCTACATTTGACAAAGCAAAAGGGCATAAGCGCTAACATTTGGGAAAGAAAAACAGCAGGAACATAAACATTTGGCACAGCAAAAGGTCATAAGCGCCAAAGTTGGAAATTCCTACAGAACATATATGCGCCAACATTTGGCAAAGCAAAAGGTCATAATCGCCACCATTTGGCACAGCAAAAGGAATGAGCGACAAAATTTGAAATTCCGAAATTCTGGAATTTGGTTTATTACACTCTAAAAACAGACTATTGACTGTCAAACGATTCCTTTCCCTACACTGAGAAAAATGGATTATACGAACTGGATAATAGAATTAAAGAATAATAGACCGTATAGAAGAGTATATTAGCGCGTATAATCTATAATATTTTTCCAATATATGAAGATGTTACCAAATATAATCTCTAGATGTTAAATTCTTATAATCTTCAGGCATTAAATTGTAACATCTCAGATTTTAAAATATCCAGGCGTCTGTGTAGACTCAGATGGTACGTCGCATCGTGGCGCGTGTCATATGCATCCGTTCGCATTAAAATAAGTAATAATGAAGTTATAAAATGATTATTAGTGCTAAATCACACGTGATTTAGATTAAGAAAGTTGGTAAGTTTATATTATTTGTACAAGTGCAGAAACTTAGCCTCCTTTACTTTCGTTTTTGTAGTCTCATGATAGCCACTTTCCTGCTTATTGTGTGTTTAAAAAATTGAAATTTGTTTCCAGTTTTACTTCCGAGCTCGTTTATCAAAATTTTGTATAGGTTTATAAATACGTTTGCAAAAATTATTATATATATTTGAGGTTATCTAATGGAACAGGATTCTAATATGGATATTAGATTTAAAAATCTTCGATTATAGATTTTATTATCTCAGATTATAAAGTTTAATAATCCAATATATTATCCTGTAATATCTAATTCTTAATATCTATAGATTGTAGTTCTAATGATCTGGATCACTGTCCCATAGTTGATAGTACAAGATTATATCCGGTAACATATTTTTTATTACCGGGTATAATCCATTTTTCTCAGTGTATCAAAGGATTTTCCATTCAAAATTGGCATGAGAGGAAATCCTTTCACAGTTAAAGAATTGTCGTTTCAAATGCTATCCTTTAACTGTGAAAGGATTTCCTTTGATCTTGAAGTGAAATCTGTTGTCGGACAAAAGAAAGAATAATTTGAACGTTAAAAGAAAACTTATTGCATGATATTACGTGCAAGAAATATACAAAAGCCGAACTTTGGTGAATGTAAATATAAAATCGATATAAAAGCGGCGCTTTACAAAATAATTTCCCAAAAAATGTCTTACGAACTTTCGATTGTCAAAAGCAATGTAAAAAAGTTTCTACTTCGATTGTCAAAAGCGTAAAAATCAATGAAAAGTGAGGTTATGCGGATCAAGAATTTTTCTTTCAGTACACGTACCTTCCAAAGTTTCCGCGTCACAATCTGCGATTCCTAATTTTTTGAAAAAATCCATTTTCTACATCATTTTGCACGTCTTTTCACTCACTTTATCAATTAATAAATAAATCGTGCAGTGAAAAAATTCACTCATGCGCAAGCGCACTTTCTCCGCTAGCCAACAAATGAAATCCTTTAATAGTTAAAGGAATTCTTTTCAATGTCAAAAGAAATCGTTCATCAGTAAAACTACTTCCGTTTTGCATTTAACGGATAAGTCTTTGAACAGTGAAACAATTCTATTGATGGACAAAAGAAATCTGCCTTATTTCAAAGGACGCATTCTGAAATGAACGTAATTTTACTGTTAATAGACTTTTTCTTGGAGTGTAATTGGGCAATGAGAAATTTCAGGTCATATAAAATATATGTACCTCAAATTTTCAATAAGTTGTTTAGTATTGAATTAAAATTTTTATTAATTATATCCTATAATATTTTTGTACAATACTTTAAAAAGAAAAGTGGAATCGATTTTAACTGATTTTTACCTCTTTTAACTGCAAGTTATTTGCAGATGGGGTTTTTTTTTTATTACAGTTGTTTTTCATCCTACACAAAATTTGAAACCAAATTTACAATAATTTATCAGGTCATTTTCGAAAAAAAATCATCATAATTTATAATATTATTTTTAAATTTCTTTCTTAGTATAATTTAAATATTAGAAATTAGAAAATTCGAATAATATTATTGTTTTTCAATTAGTCGCTTATAAAGTCGAACTTGTTAGTATTGGGCCTTACCTTACCTTAGCTTAGGTTTGTGATGAAGTTAAATGACATTTTCAAATTATCTTTAATAAGAGAACACAAATTAAACAATATCAAATATATCATGATATTATAAACCCATAATAAAGATATGAATTGTAAAGCCCAATATTGACATTGAAAAGTTCAACTTTATAAACGACTGACCTTAATCGGGGTATTTATGCGACTGATGATTTTATATTCCCGTTTCCGTCTCGGTCAATTCTTAATTTTTTCCCGTCAATTGAAAAGAGTAAAAAGGATTTCAATCATTTCAAACGATTTTTAAACATTTCAAGGCATTTCTAAATTTCTTGAAATCCGCTTCAATCGTGATACAATTTTTGGCTATAAAAATTACAATTCTGATTTGAAACAGAGAATTTTTGGAAAAGAAGACTACATTACAATTCTTTACGGAAACTCCCTGTTCCAAGTGACAATTACTGTTATTTCGAAAAATTGCCTGTTCCAAGTCAGAATTATATTTACTTCGAATATTTTCTATTATAAATCATAAATATTGTAACTCCCTTTTTATAACATTTGGAAAAAGTAGGTTTAAAACTGTGACGAATTCTGGCTTGGAACATGGATTTTTTTATATTGCCTTCTTCTAAATTGGAATACAAATTATTTTTAAACTGCTGCTGTGAACCTAGAATGAAAATTATAATTCTTTACAGAAATTCCTAGTTATAACTCAGAATTATAATTCTTTTAGAAAATTCCCTGTCTCAAAGTGAAAATTATAAATTATAATAATTAGAAAATATTATAATAATAATTATATATATATATATATATATATATATATATATATATATATATATATTATAAAATATAATTTAAAATTACTATCTGTAATGGGAATTTCCCATTCCAAATTAAAAATTATATCTAACTCTTTATGGAAATTATTATAATTCTTCTACACGATTTACTGTTGCAACTCAGAATTAGAGTAATAAAATATATGAAACCCCTTTTAAATTGCATATTAGTATCAGATACAGCTCACTGTTAAATACAGTCGTATTATCACTATTGAATAATTTAAGAAATTAGTAATCCTAAAAAAATAATTAATTTTGCTTCCTCATAGAGGAAGCTTTGCAATGATAAAAATTTCGAACTAAATTTTAATTAAACGTTCCTCAATTTAAAAATGTCTGAAACAATATTCCAAGCAATTTTCCGGATGCATGTGTGTGGATGTGTGCGTGTGTGTGGATGTCACACTTTTTTTTTAACACGATAACTTGAAAATGGTTGCAGATAAATTTATAACATTTGGAAGACTTATTTTCACCACTCATACCTTAAAACTGACTAAAGGACTTTTCTAAATATTCATTACATTTTTTTAGCACTTTATATTATTTTAAAACTCGGTTTTTCATAGTAAAACTTTTTTATGTGCATAATTCAAAGTTGATGCAAGGATATAAAAGATTCGTTTCTTCCAGACAAATCGATTGACTTATAATATTAATATATTGTTTTGAAGAGTACGAAAGTTATGGACATTTATATAATTTGAAAAATCTGGTTTAAACAGAAAAACTTTTTTCATCAACATAATTCAAAGTTCATACAAGAATAGAAAAGACTCTTTGACTCAAGACGTTTCGATTGACCTACACTGGGGTCCCGCTTTGCCGGGCGTTTCGGGGGTACCCTCAATGGCCTTTACGGTAAATCGGGACTCTGCAAACCGTTCTTCTTCTCCTTCTTGCTTGTGGCTTCTTATGCCGTGTACTTCCACCGATGAGGCTTAAGCGGCGTTGCGTGCCTTTGGCGTGGCTTATAGGCAGTGGCGTGCCTTATACGAAGCTTCTCAGGAAGCGTGAAAGTAGTGCTACCAACTTGATTCTTGTCGCCGATAAGAGAGAATTCTAGTTTGCCTTGATCGCGGCAAATTTTAAAGTTGGCAGCACTACTTTCACGCTTCCGGAGAAATTTCGTATAAGCCACGCCAAAGCCACGCAACGCCGCTTAAGCCTCGTTGGTGGAACTACACTCATAGTGCCGAACCGTAAACTGCGCAACTCCAATGACCTTGCAAGCGCCTCTCTCTCTTGCCTTCTTGGACAACCTTGTCCGGTATACCAGGTTCCGGTAAAGCGGGATCTCAGTGTATTTGTATTTAGTTATTTTGACTTCCTCTATAAGAAAGCAAACATATTTGCTAATTAATTATAATGAGGAAGCAAAGTGCTCATCAAAATGAGCACCATACAATTTTAAATACAAACAAAGTGGAAACACCCGAGATCAAATTCACAGTTAGTGTTTTGTTAGGATCCGAGGAATTGCATGCACAGGTTTTAAATAAAACACAAATGTATAAAATGTTAGAACTACAATGTTAAAGTCTATATTGAAACAAAGTAAAATGAGAAAAGGTACATTAATGAGGTACACGTACAGAAGGCATCAGTCTACTCGCAAAGACAAGAAATTACAACCGTATCGAACCGATGCTCTTCCAAGACTGGCCCTTTACTGGCGCGAAGCCCAGGTTCTCGCCTGTTGTTCACCTAGTGCGTCTATGCACTCTATAACCCTACCATAAACGACCCTAAATAAGAAAGTGCGGGCGGAGAGAAAATCTTTAAGCCGTAGCTGCGTGTTTATCGGCACGTACATTTTTGGAAATTTTCCGCTAACCCAACAGTTAGTTTCAATGTGTGCAAATGTGTTTCCCTATGATTAGTGAAAATGATAAAAAGAAGTTTCACTTAAAGCAGTGGTCGGCAAACTTTTTGCTCACTTTTCAGGTATGGTCAGGCCCGTCCCGGCTTAATTTTTTCTACTACTTTTCGTTCTATTCACGGACCTCAGTGTGGGTGAGCTCTCTCCAGCAAGGGTCTTTTGTCCACAGGCAGGTGAAAGTAAATAAATGTAAGAACTTTTAATTTTTCAACTAGAGATTTGAAAATAGCATAATCAGCATCTACGAATTTTTCCGATTCCAATGATATATTACTTGCCTAAGAAAGTTGAAAATTTGAAGGAGTTTAATATCAAAAAACTTTAGCTTAATATTCAATTTTATACTAAATACTTCTTAAATTTTCAACCTTTATAGACAAATTATATACCGTTGAAATCGGAAAAATTCGCAGATTCCAAAAATATCACTTTCAAATCGCTAATTACAAAATTAAAGATTTTTAAATTTTGTCAATTTGTTCTACTTTCCAACAAAGGACCCCTGAGGAAAGGGTCGGTCTGCCCAAGCTCGCAGGTACCTGCCCAGAAAGTAGGTCGTTGGGCAGCCCGGGCAGGGTAGCCTGCCCTGGGCAAGAGCGTGCCGACCACTGACTTAAAGCAGCACAAGTCCCTGACTTTCCGTAACTAACAAAATGGTGAAATTTGCAGGTTTTTCAGGTGAGCATATAGCCTATTTATAATGTATTCATAGTGTAAAATTACTAATAAGAATAATAATAAAATACTAATAGCGTATAATCATAAGAATTAAATAAAAATAAGGTATAAATATTTAATTCTAATTCTAGGACACAACAAAAGAATAAGAATAATTACGAAATCAATATACATACTATTTTGATGATATTTTATGACTTCGATGCAATAATTATATTCATCAGCATACATTTCTCTTTTGAGTTTTTAAAATATATAGTGCGAACTTTTCTTATTTTGTTTTTTCTACACAGGCGCCAGAAAGAGGCTCCAAAAACAGGCTTTAAAGTTTGATGAGAATTCAAATTCTGTAAGAAAATATTAATTCAACTAGTTAAACTTTTATTAATACGTCCCCTTTATAATTAATTATACAAGCGCATTTACAAAATCCATACAGAAAAGTTTGATTGGAGTAATATCATTTGGCACAAGTTCCCTCTTTCATTTTCACTACCTGTCACAACATTTGAATTTAACCCATAAGGATTATACACGACGCGCTACACAACGCCGCGAATTGATATTAACTGTATCATTGTATATAACTTATATCGCATCTATCGCGTATTTTTCTACAGTCGAACAAATTTAGCGTTATTCAACTTTTTTAGTTTAAATGAGCTTTGGTTCAATATACAGATCCTAAAGGGAGAGTTGAGACAAAGTTTGGCCGCTGAACCTTAACCACAGAGTTTGCACCAATCACGAAGCTCCATTAAAAAAATTCTGCTCAATGATTGGACGCTGTACCGGAACCTCTCTGCTTGTCTCAACTCTCCCTTGAGAATCTCTACTTCAATATGACCGTAGAGGAAAGATAGATATATCTTCCCTCTACGATAGGACTAGAGAGATCCTCTACCGAAAATTGAGACACGTTTCCCCTTAAAATGGTCACCGCTGTACCGGAATTTTGATCTTTTCATGGGGCTCAAAAAGTTTGAACAGTTTTATTTTTTATTAATTCTTTTGTTTATGAAAGTTTTGAAGTATATGGGTTTAGAAATAAATATTGTTACTTTTGCAATAATTGTTAATGTTCAGGTGATGAGTGCTGTCTCTATTTTGTATTAAATCCTTTTGCAATTAAAATTATAATTTTTAAATCGCGACAACTGAAGCCAATCTAAATCGATAAAAAACTGCCCGCTGTGCGGGCACATTCTCATCGCGCGGGGCTCGCTTCGCTCGCATGTCTGAGCGCGCCTGGGGCGCGCGTCTGTTGGATCTCGCGCTTCGCGCTCGGATATTTGTTCTTTTCACTTGGAATGCTTAAATGAAACTTCATCAAAAACATCTCTTTTACATCCAAGTATTCATATGCGTCTCCATATTCTGAATTTTCTTCGTAATTAAGTATAGTTAAAGATTAAGTTGCTTAAAGCTATGTAGGCTTCGAGGTAAACATTCTCATCGTGACCCTCGCGCTACGCGCTCGATTTTTCACTGAAATTTTGGGTGCAGTTCCGAATAGCTGAATCCTCCGATTTCTTCGAAACTCCGTATACTTATGTATTTTGACTCGCTGATTACGAATATGATAGTGAAAATTTGCGACTAAGCGATTTTCATGGTGAAACCATAAAAAAAAACTATAAAAATCATGGGTTTTCCCGTTTATTTAAGCCAATACGCAAAATTTCGCAAAATCGTTTAAACAAAAGTTATAGATCTCATCAAGATACACATTTTTTGTTTCAAACTTTTTTTTCTACAAGTAATAGTTTCCGAGAAAATTAGTGATATATCGATTTTCATGGAAAACTCATGAAAATCATGGACTTTTGCGTTTATCTAAGCCAAGACGCACAATATCGCCAAATATTTCAAACAAAAGTTGTAGATCACTTGTCACAGAAATAATGTCGGTCAAACCCCTACCCCTTTCCAACGTCTGCTG